>JAECUM010040362.1:0-24471 GCA_016617855.1 Megalonaias nervosa | reverse complement strand
GATACCATGACTCCAAAGAAGTCCTTGCACCTCCTCCACCCCAATATTAATGTTCGGTCCCAAAACAAACAAAATTAAGACAGTTATAATCAAAGATGTTGATTACCTCCCTGAAACTTGCAAATTTAATACATACGCCGACACACAATTCAATAACTTTCTTTTTAAAGAGATATTTATATTTCGGAATTGCATTCTGTAAAGCTTTTATGTTTTTGCACTAGAAAACACAGACATCTAGAAAAGACAAACAGCTAGTAAACGGGCAGCGCCTATAGCCTTGAAAGGAAAGTGGAAAGTTTGGGTGTCTGATGTTATATTTGACTGCGTCTTGTCTATAGCTCAAAGTTTGGGTATCAGATGTAATACTTGACTGCGTCTTGTTTATAGCCCAAAGTTCCGAGTTCCGGCTCTTCTCCCACCTCACCCCCGCTTTCATTTACACTGCCGATGAATCTCTGACAAACTAAACATAACAATGGAATATTTTCACTTTTGCAGACATGTAAGCAACTTCGTGGAGGTTTTGTCTACTGGCGCCAGGCCAATGCAAACTACATCTGACGCGCCATATACCAAGATCCAAAAGCAGCAGACGATAAAAATAATGGAACGGTAAACAAAAGACAACTCATACGGATTGTGCAATATGCGGTATGCACCACTGCGATCACTGATCAAACATTAATTAGATTTGCATTAATGGTTTAATCGCATGAATTGTCCTAATTTGTTTATGAGTAAACAAACGCAGCATGGTGGAACGATGTACATTATACCAAGTACCATTCGCTCTACCTTTCTTGCCAATCCTCTATAGTATTGAATGCCAACCCGTTGGACATACCCTTGATAGACTACTCTTAGCATTGTATATCTGCCCATTCAGTGAACTGGACATACCCTAAATAGGCTACTATTTAGCATTTTATGTCAACCCTTTAAATGAACTGGCGTACTATAAGAAAAAATACGTAGCATCAGCAAATAAAAATACATCATATTCCATTTAACAATCCTTGCACGCAGAACGACGGAAAATAGGTAACTCTTAAAGCTATCCAAGCTCTAAGAGTACGCGAATTCTTAGTTCGATGAGGCTCCACCACCCCCACTCCCCTTTGGCAATTGATCTGAAGTCAGCCGATCTTAAATCTCTAATTGCTTTGAAGGCGGGGCCTATACTTCTGATATTTGTACTTGTATATAACATGTTCAGAGGCTGTATAATTTACACCACAATAACAACAACTACTACTCAGCCATTTCCACTTTGGATTGATCCTACTCACAGTGCCCTACCCCTACCCTCTCCCAAGGAAAACAAGACCAAGATTCTATGCTAGTATAATATTTTGTTTTGTAGTGTTGCTATAATCTGCATGTGACATTGCGCGCTATTTCGTGCCACAAAGTGTTTTGAAGGTTCACACTAATAAGGTTAAAGTTAAAGAGCAAAATGAGAACATATTTTTTTTTTTTTTTTTTTTTTTGCTTGTTTGTTTTGTTTTATTTTTATTATTATTTCTTTCTTTCATACCTTTATAACCTATGTATAATCTCGTAGTCCAAACTGACGATGTCAAATAAGGGAAATAATTCTAATTCTGCTCGTATAGGAAGGAAAGGATTACCGTTCATTGTCTACCAGTCCACATAGGGCGATCATTAATATGTTTGTGTTGTTAGGATATACTTCCTTGGCCAATATAATGGGAAAAACTGAGAAAAACAAATAACAACACATAGTTGGGAAGGACATAATGAGGGCTAACTAACTCTTGTGACCTCGCTCTTTACGTCATGTTATACTATATTACGAAATGATATTTGATTCCATGCTTCCTTAACCTAATTCGTGTACATTAAAGAATTTGCTCTTATATGGCGTTTGTATTTACTTGATTGATACTGTTACATGTAAAAATTCTGTGTGTGCTTCTACTGCAAAAACTACTTCTACTATTACTGCTGTTACTACTGCTGATGCTGCTACAATATCTCAAGGACAATAATATTTATTTGTTTTTAATGCATCTGCTCTTAAAAATGTTGTCACTAATTTTATATTGAAAGCAAATTCATTTTCATAAATAGTCAAAGAATATTTAATTAATTATTAAAAACTTACACAATGTGACGAACTATATAAAGCATATATATATATATATATATATATATATATATATATATATATATATATATATATATATATATATATATATATATATATATATATATATATATATATATATATATATATATATATATATATATATATATATATATATATAATATCTAACTAGAGCGCTTTCGACACTTAATGAGTCTTTCTCAAAGGCAAATACAAAACATAGACAAGACAAACAAATAAAACACAAAAACCGTTGTGTTTGCAAAACTTTACATGGCTGATCGACAGGAATTAAACCTTTAGATTTATTTATGTTTCAACTAGTTTATTTCTACTTGTTTCGGATGCTTGAAAATATTTATATTGACCTAGAAATCGACGAGCCATAACGACATCTGTTGTTTTATGTAAATTTATGTAAGCGTAAATTTATATATATATATATATATATATATATATATATATATATATATATATATATATATATATATATATGAGTATGTTATTATATATATATATATATATATATATATATATATATTCCCAGTTCTCACAAATATTCGCTTTTATTCCAGAATTGCCCTTCGCCATAAAATGCCGTAATATTGTTTGTTTTGCAAATGGTGTGTCTGCGCGCGCTTAATATCATATTATTCTGTGTGGGAACATCTGGTCCTCTAATTCATACCACTGTTTTAATTTCCAATCTTGACTTATCCCACAACTGTAATAAATATTTTAAAACGCCATTCAGCTTTAGAAATAATTTATCTGCCTTGACATTGATTACTATCAGTTTTTCGTAGATTTTGTATTGGTCAAACATTCAGAGCTATCACAGCCTTTTCATTTTTAAAGTTGTTGTTCTTTTAATGTCTTGGTTCAGATGTCGGTGTATTTTGCAGTTTTTCAAATCTTGCTTAATTGTCGGAAGGAACATAAATTAAACTTTCCAATCATATGACAGAAAAGATGTTGCAGGATTTAAGCTATTGCCATTTTTTTTTTTTTATAACAAAAGTGGTTAAATGTTTAGTTCACCTGCGCACATATACAGAACTTTTAAGTTAAACAATATATGGTGTTGCGAGGAATGTTCTGAGGAGGCACAGAAAACCATAACATTAAGATAATGGATCGAATCAGTATCACTGCCACAAATAACAGTCACATATTATAAATTCGAGAAACTGAAGATGTTTAAAAAGTTAACCGCTTGTGGTTGAAAAAGAATATCATTGTTATTTACTTATTTTCACGATTAAACAGGACTTACATAGACTGTTTCAAGGCAATTCAAAATGGCAGGTTTTAAACATTACTTTTCTTCCAAGCAAAATGTGCAAACTACTCATGCATTCAACAATTTGATGAATATATATTTTACAAAAAGAATAAAACATTTATACCATATAAAATGCATTTCACAACATCTTACAATCTTGCAAAGAATGCACAGAGAGAGAGAGAGAGAGAGAGAGAGAGACAGAGACAGAGACAGAGACAGAGAGACAGACAGAGACAGAGACAGAGAGACAAAGACAGAGACAGACAGATAGAGACAAAGAGAAGGGGGGATATCTATAAGATTTTACAATCAGTTGCTATAATAGACGCGTTTGTACAGGTAACCAAGCTACATTTTGAAAGATAGAGCATGAAAAAAAAAACTGATTGGATAGGGTTGGGCGCGATAAAATAATTTTTAAACAAATATTTATACTATATTAAATGCATTTCACAACGTATTACAAAGAATACCGAGGGAGGTGGGGGTGGGGAGAAAGGAGACAATATACGACCTGTACAATCACTAGCTATAATAGGCACAATTATACAAGCAGCCAAGCATAATTTAATAGATTTAGTCTGAAAAGGTGTTTGATGTGGTGAGTGCGAGGAAATAATTTTTAAATAAATTATTTAATTTTATTTTTTACCTTAATGGTCTCAAAGTTATTTAATGTTAGAAATCATTTCTGGCTAGAACGGACGCATTTCTACTAGATTTCGTTCATCTGGCCATTTGCTGTCGTCTCCAAAAGCCAGATACAATAGACCATTGGCTGGCATTTCTAGAAGCCAGATACATTAGACCATTACCTGTCGTCTCCAAAAGTCAGATACAATAGACCATTGGCTGTCATTTCTAAAAGCAAGATACAATAGGCCATTGTCCGTCATTTCTAAAAGCCAGATGCAATAGGCTATTGTCCGGAATTTCTAAAAGTCAGATGCAATAGGCCATTGTCCGGCATCTCTAAAAGCCAAATGCAAGAGCCATTGGATCACATCTCCCTAAAAACCAAATACATGGGCCATTGGTCGATATTTCTCTAAAAGCGAAATGCTGTGGCCACTGGCTGACATCTGGGTTTTTACGACAGTTGCTGAGATATCAAGGAAATGCTATTGTAGCAATGGCAAATATATTTATCGGCTGATTTTTGATATATACTTGAAAGGCCTTATGACCAGGATGCTCTCTGTGTATACACTTGAAAGGCCTTATACCAGGATACTTTTTGTGTATACACTTGAAAGGCCTTATACCAGGATGCTTTCTGTGTATACACTTGAAAGGCCTTATATCATGATACTTTCTGTGTATACACTTGAAAGGCTTTGTATGAAAGGCCTTATACCAGGATGCTTTCTGTGTATACACTTGAAAGGCCTTATACCAGGATACTTTCTGTGTATACACTTGAAAGACCTTATACCAGGATACTTTCTGTGTATACACTTGAAAGGCCTTATATCATGATGCTTTCTGTGTATACACTTGAAAGGCCTTGTATGAAAGGCCTTATACCAGGATGCTTTCTGTGTATACACTTGAAAGTCCTTATAGCAGGATGCTTTCTGTGCATGCTTGAAAGGCCCTGTACCAGGATGCTTTCTGTGTATACACTTGAGAGGCCTTATACCAGGATGCTTTCTGTGCATGCTTGAAAGGCCTTGTACCAGGATGCTTTCTGTGTATACACTTGAGAGGCCTTAAAGGACACACGGTACTAATTGTATGGAAAAATGGGAACCAGCCTGGAAATGGGTGAACATAAAATAGAGTATATATGGGTTTGTCTGGCCAGGATTAGTTAATAATGTAAGTTATGTTTTAGGAAAGAATCTTTTAAGAACTTATCCTGTTGTAAGTGAGAAAAAATAGAGACTTTGTTTTATTGATGGAATTTCATTCGTTTAACAGTCTTGAGTTCGGAACACTCATTACTAGAATTAGCATCTGACTCTTGGTGCGGAATTGAAAGCACATGTTTCAAACACATGCAGGACAGAAAATGCCGCGGCTCATATCCTTTTCTGTACACAGAATCTGACATCCAGGTGTCATCTATACTGATAAATATAGGTTTGATCATGAACACTCAGAAATTTTAAGTTACTGAATTTTTAATATCATGGTGTTTGCACAGGTTTAATATGGGAAGTGAAGTTTTAGTCCTATTTGAGAAGAAGTTGTTTAAGTCTTCTATTTTTAGTAACAGTAACCATATTTCATAGCAGGTAAGTATTGGCTGTACAGATTATAATGCTTTTATGGCAGAGCGGGCTTACGTTTACATTATAAGAAAATATTAGCTGAGGGCCTAACTCAAGTTTTCAACACATGAGAGGGTTATACATGGAGGCCTAACTCAAGTTTTCAACACATGAGAGGGTTATACATGGAGGCCTACCTCAAGTTTTCAACACATGAGAGGGTTATACATGGAGGCCAGTATAATCACATGAGAGGGTTATACATGGAGGCCAGTATAATCACATGAGAGGGTTATACATGGAGGCCAGTATAATCACATGAGAGGGTTATACATGGAGGCCAGTATAATCACATGAGAGGGTTATAGATGGAGGCCAGTATAATCACATGAGAGGGTTATACATGGAGGCCAGTATAATCGGTGGTGGACGAAGAGGAAGAACCAGGGAAAACCGCGGGAAGAATCTCCCACCCACGGAAAGCTACTGGCAAGATACATGCCCACATAGACCGAGGCTGAGACTCGAACCCACGCTAACAGAAGCGAGATAGCAGTGATCGTAAAGGCCAGCACTTTAGATCAATCGGCCCTAATAGGCCCCTAATTAAATAATAATTAACTTTAACATACATACATACATACATACATACATACATACATACATACATACATACATACATACATACATACATATACACACTTACTAATTTTATCTATTATGTTACTACTTATTGAAACCTTTTTTATAAGGTAACTCATTATGTTTCTATTCTGAAACTTTCATGCAGAGAAATCAGTTTGCACGAAGTGATTATAGTATAGAATTACTTGTAGAGTTCAAATAACATACATGTGTAAAGGTTGGCAACATGCACATATAAAGTATATATATATATATATATATATATATATATATATATATATATATATATATATATATATATATATATATATATATATATATATATATATATATATATCATAGACAAAGAATTTAAGATCAACTAACAGCATATACAGAAAATCTTATATGAAAGCAAAGTCATACGAAATTAGAGCAACGTACCGCATATACTTGCCACCAGAACGTACGGCCAGGACATGACATCAGCCTACAAAAGACCGTAGTTCAGTCTGTTGAAGTGTCACCCTCCATCAACATCAATAACTACGAAATTGAGGTTGTCAGCAAGTTGATACACTTTGTGTCTACCATCACTGGCAAACCTCTCTCCTGACGCAGGGATCAACTTCCGCATTGGAAAGGCCACTTCAAGAATGTCTAATCTGAGTCTGGATTAACAACAAGCTGATTCAAAACACCAAAATACAAGTATACGAAGCCTGCGTTATCAGCACTTGAACCTAGTAAAGAGGATAAATAGCTTTCACCTCCTCTACCTTCGAAGCATCCTCGGCATTTCCTGGAAGGATGGAATTTCCAGCACAGAAATACTACAGCGTGCACTCATCCTCAGCACGGTTGCACTGATACGGCAGCGTTGCCTACGATGGTTTGGACATGTATACCGAATGGATGGTGGACGCATACCTAAGGACATCCTTTACGACGAAATGGCCTCTGGCAAATGGCCGCCAAGTTGCCAAAACCTGGGAAGCACTTGCACAGAACCAAAGCAGCTGGAGGCATGAGATTAACCAAAGACTTGAGACAAGCGAGAGACAACAGTTGTAATTAGCAAAGCAGAAAAGAGCCAGCAGAAACAACATGATGAAACAACATGCGGAAACCCAAGACACCGGCTTCAAGTGCTTCAGAGATTGTCACTCTCGAGTAGGTCTCTCCGTCTACAACATATGCTGTTCGTCAACTAATTTGACTGATTACTTCAGGGCGCAACTCCATAGTCTTCCGAGACTGAAGGATGCTGATGATGACTGCATCTACTAATAAAGCTATATGAGATCAAGACACATATATGAGATCAAGACACAGGAATTAAGAGCAACTTGGTGCATATACAGGAAAAACAAATGAATTGAAATCAACTAAAAGCTACAAGCGTAACTACAGATCTACTACATGGAACACTACACAAGCTGAAGAACTAAAACCTTAAACACTATACGTGCTACAGTGCTAAAACATCAAAAAATACACATGCTACAGAACATAAAACTTAAAATACTACTTTTTGCTACATTGTTAAAACCTTGAAACTCTACACATGCTTAAGAGCTAATACCTTGATCACTACACAAGCTGTAGAACTTAAACCTAAAACACAACGCATGGTACAGAACTAAAACCAAAATAACTCTACATTCTGTAGAACTGAAACATTAAACACTACAAATATTACAGAACTAAAATAAGTAATATATATATATATATATATATATATATATATATATATATATATATATATATATATATATATATATATATATATATATATATATATATATATATATATATATAATAGGGAGTAAAACCCAGCTAAATCTAAACTAGAGCAACATAAACCATACTGAAGGCAACTAAACGCTGTAGACATACAGAACTGAACAGAAACACCACATATGCAGCAGATTATGACTGGATTATGCTTACATGTGGAGCATATGCATAAAGCGTTCCCAAACCAGGTATTTAAAAGAGATTTAATTTTTTAAAATTCTGTGGGCGAGATTGCCAGCGTATTTCTGCTGCATATCTGAAAGCATTTAAATGCCAGACAATTTAAATAGGTATGGACTATGCTTCTTTCAAATTTCGAAAACTTTAAGTGTTATGGTCTTCAAACGTTGAGTGCAGAGAGTTGACACATTAACCAAATTCCATTCGTTCAGCCTAATGTTTCCTGTGTCCATTAAAGACAATTCTCTGAGCTATTTCGTTCATTTGTTTTTCAGGTGTGATCATATGAGCAAAACTACTGAAATGCCAGTCGAGTGGATTGTATTTTAAGTTTGCCATGATGAATGAGTGATACAATGCCAGTAGTCCATCAGTTGTGAGATATTGTTCAATTGAACACGACTGTATATCTACCTTTTGAACGATCTCAGTGATTTACTTATTAGCCGGGTTTGTTCCAATTTATTGCCTGAAAACCACCTAATCAAATTAGTACGCTCAGTTTCAAATGCATATTTTATAACGGTAAAGCCTAATGAGCATAAGCTAGTATATTGTCATTGGCATAGTTATATAGATCATAATCATGAATGAAAAACAAATGTCATTACGAAAGATATTACAAAGTATGGTTACGAGAGTTGACCCGTGAGTTAGCCCTTTATAGACATTTACCCATCAGCTAGTTGAGGTTTCACCTTGCCACAATGTCGTCTGTTAGAGAGGTAATCTGTTATAGTGTTTACTGTCAAATCTGAAAATCCTTGTGCTTCCAGGATCTGGAGGATGGAATTGTGGGGAGACAGTTAAATGCATGCGATAAATCCAGTAAAATTGCCACAGCATACTTATTTTGATCTATGGCTTCGGTCTTATAGTAGTAGAAAGAAGGATAGCATCAACTTGATAAGTTTTATTCGTCCAAATGGATCATTATCATCTTTAAGTTGATATTTTTGTGTCATATACTGGGATGACCCGGACTTAATGAGTCTTATTGGGGAAACGTTGTGATCAATGCTGTAGTTTATGAGTTTGTTTATAGAATAAGTAAGTGACTGACTTCCAAGTTGTAATAGTTTTTAATGAAATAAGGCGAATTCCGCTTGCCTTTTCAATTTTGCTTTGATTTTTACTGTAAAGTCTTTAGTTGCATTAAATATTTGTTTGGAATATGGACCTTCTCTTTGATAGCGTGTATGGTTGATAGGGTCTTCGTCGTTAAATAGGTTGTTATTTCGTATGTCATTTGCAACATTTACGACGAAATTATGGAAGATTTCAGCTACATCGTCCTGATCAGAAATATTCTCAACTTACTTTAAGATAATTTAGCACTGGAATGAAGTACCTTTAGTTACCAGCACGATTCTAATAGTTGGTCGAAAATCCTTACCTTTTGTTCTTTTACGGCTTCATGTTTTAAGCTGCAACCAAAATACTTTAGGATTTTTGTTAGTAGTCGATGGTGGATCAGCATCATTTGTATATAACATTAAAATGACTTGATGCAAGCTTTCATTCCGTGAAAATTGTACAAGTCCGAAATGTGTTTATGCAAGAATGCTTTCCATCAAATTTGATGAAAGTCTGTTTAGCTGTTTTCTTAAGAAAGTCGTTTAGAGTTTTTTTTTAATTAGTAATTTACGATATTTGAACGTGGATGAGCATCATTTGTAAAAGTAATAGAAAACCTTTGTCAGGAAGTTTTCCATCAATATTTGATCATATTTTTTTAGCGTTTCTTTTATCGAAATGTCTTTGAAAATTTGTTCTATTTTTGGTAACGGCGCCCATGCTTGCGGGCGGATAGACATTGTTTGCATAAATTTGAAAGTTCTTCCAAAATATGTTAAGCAAAAACATGGTCAAATGTTTGAGCGGTTTTTGACAATAAATTATTAGAAGGTCCTTCTAGTTTTAGTAACTGGGTTCATATTCATGCGGATCCTTATTATTTTTTGAGGCACGAGAGACGAAGGGCTTATATCACAAGCTTGCTTGGCCTTGTGGACAGTGAGCTAAAACTCTATGATGTGTGGTCAGGATTATATATGACCTCTGGCAGAATTATATATGATCATCAACGCAGCAAGATAGAACATTCACACACAAGCTTTCTGCATGTTTGTGTGCGTGTGTTTTATGTGCTGGTAGTAACACTTTGATATGTTTCAAGCATAACTGTCACGAAGTGATAGCTAGCTGTCTGAAAAGCGAAAACGAGTAGGTTGATAGATTAATCGATGAGTATGAGGTACGAGGGTTGTAATGGTGCAAAATTGTTGTAGATGTTTTGTCGCAGCACATTTTGTTGTGGTCAACGAAACACGCAACCATTAAGACTGACGTATGGGCTCGGCTCACAATAAATTGCTACCTGCGAAGGATGATATATGCTCCTTTTGGGGAATGATTGGATTTTAATTTGGACCCGCTAGGATAACGGTCCAACAAATATATTAACGTAGGATCACGTAGAGGAATCAACAAAGTTGAGGCAAGCCTGATACAAATTTTGGGAAATCTTCGGCCATTGGAAAAAGGTGTCATGAAATGAAATTGCCCAGGAATATTTATTAATAAAGGCGGACTAGACATAATTATTCTGACTTCGATGGTCGTGTTAAATTTTTGGAGGTTAGAGAAAGTTAATCCCAATTGTCTAAGCTAACGAGGGAGTGTGTTTCCCAGACGAAAGTCAAGGTTTTAAATCATGTTCCTCTCGAAATTAGTCAGTCTAAGATTTTCTGCCAAAAAGGAAGTCTGAGGGACTCCGAGGAAATTAACAAGTCCAAAGGAAGAGGTCTGGAAGAATTTGATAAACTCGGAACCAGAGAGAGAGAGAGAGAGAGAGAGAGAGAGAGAGAGAGAGAGAGAGAGAGAGAGAGAGAGAGAGAGAGAGATTCGGCTGCATAAAAAAGGCAAGCCTCTAAAAGGCATCGTCTCAATCACATTCAATATGCTAATTGATGTAAGTTTGTAATTGTTTGTTGAATTTATTCGTTATGAATTCATACGTCAGTTTTCCTTGAGTTCATACGTTAATCGTCAGTTCACTGTCTTGAATGTTATACGATTCATGTATTGTAAGAATGTCATACAATATTTCATTGATGTGAATGTGCTCGGATTTAGTGGTTTGTATGTAATAGAAATCATGTATTGTAGGAATTGCATGCATTACTCTCATACAAATTGTGAGAATTAAATTTTCTGTCTTATATGATATGTAGCATGTATGCTAGAAATTGATTTTACAGTGTCTATGTCAATGAATCGCCAGTTAGCAAGTATTGTACTTAAGACAAGACGTGAAGTCCAATAATTCATCTGTGTAATTAAGTTGTGAATTCTCTTAAGCGAGAAAATCGGCGTGTATCGGCCGACATCTTTGACTAGTAATTTACAGCCCACAGTAGGATGTAATAGTTTATCTAAGTGGTCTAGTTATGTCATGATTCAGGTTTGGAATGCGGATAGCAGCTAAGGGAAGAGACTTTAATTTGATGATAATAGGTTGTGTGGATATTAGGTTGCGAACTGACCACATTAGCTTAATTCTGTTGAAGTATGATAAGACGATATCTGACGTAAAAAGAGTGTGAATATTGTTTGATGACAAATATTTAGGTTGCGTATTATATTTATTTAAAAGGGGAAAATAGCTATTACGTGTGCTACCCAGTAGGAAGGAGTGCAGACTACAATCAAGTTACGGAAGATGACCCAAAGGGGTTGGAGAGAGAGAGAGAGAGAGAGAGAGAGAGAGAGAGAGAGAGAGAGAGAGAGAGAGAGAGAGAGAGAGAAGGGCCGGAAGCAACCAGGTTATGCTGATATCTCGGCAATTTGAGTTCGATCATTCACTCAGTAGTATGATGAAATTTGTTTTATCAGTATAATAGAACGGCTTTTAGCATTTTGCATAAATTTTGTCATTTTATTTCTAAGAAGAAGTCTTTTATTCAAATGAAATGTTCAATTTCATTTTATATGTAATTGATTAAATTGTTATATTTTACATACGGGAGCTCATGTTGTTCAGTTCTATATCTTTGCTCAGATCTCTTGTTATTCCATCCGTTAATTTCATGTTTTATTTTATTGTTTGCTCGATCCGGGCAATAACACCGTGGTTGATCACCTCTTAGATGACGATAACCAGAGCAACCTAACAGGTGGGGGATCATATCACACACGCACGCACACACACACACACACACACACACACACACACACACAAAGGATAGACGGGCAAAGGTGAAGCAAAAAACAGAAGACCAGCACAAAAGAGCACACTACTAATAGTTACAGTAGTTCGTGTAGCTGGTGCAAGGATAGTATTAAAGACAAAAATGAAAGCATACATAAATAATGCAATTTTACTTGTGGTTCGATCCCACGTTCACACTGAGCTTAATCTAGGACAGTTGTTCCAACGCATTTAAAAGGAAACGTGAATGCAGCTGATAGTTTCCGTCAATGTTTAGGGTTCGATCTACCCAAAAAGTGTGATGAATCCATTGTTGGACGAAGGAGAGCGGGAAGGGCAGGATAAAAAAGGCATGCATGGGTACAAGATGCTTTTTGTATCGTGCTATTGGATATGTACTCTGGAATTGCAACGAACCTACCTACCTACCTACATACATACATACATACATACATACATACATACATACATACATACATAAAGACTGAGTAATATCTACTCAGACTATTTATCATGCCTTCTTGACTATATTTTCCCCGGTGAAAATCATTAATTTAAGATGGAAGGCAGCTTTTCCGAAATAAATACAAAATTAAGCTGTTTTTAAGTGGATGAGGCAAGTCAAATTAGATTTGTTACCCTATATTCATCATTGGAACTTAAGAAAGCAAATCATACGTTTGTGGGATCTAGGCGGTGGGCCGGCGCATCAACCGATATCCCATACCCGCTAATTTAGAACCATAAGGACGCTAAAGGAAAAATCTTACTGGGCAAGTGATCCAAACTATCCTGGACAGCAAGGTGTTGATGTTGTGAGAATAAATTGATGTCTCTACATCTGCTGTGTGCGCTGGGAAAATTACGATAATTGCATAATGTGAACACATTGAGAGAAAGAAAGAGAAAATGTACTCTATCCTTTGGTTGCTGGGATAAACTAAATCCATTAAAACTTACAGCAAAAAAAAAATACATAAATGAAAATGAAACTAAACGAATTAAAAAATGAAAATGAAATAATATATAAATAAAATCAGACAAAATAAAATGAAATATACCGCCACTACTACTCATCAAAGCAACAATAGCAACACAGTGATGATGGCGATCGCGTTCTCTCTTTGATGTTGTCGCCTTCGGCATTACCAATTGAGAATCAGTAATAGTTCGGAAAATGGAACTGGAAATACGGAAGATACGATATATCGTCAAGTTGCATCAAAATGAAAGCAAACTCCTTACTTATGACTTGCATTCGTTTCGCGTAACCATTTTAAGATAAACGCTGCTTACTTTCAATGCCATTTCCCTCAGCAAGCAGTCCATTGCCTGGGTTATTTAATACAGTGATATACAAACATTCAATCCGTGGAACGGAAAAAATCTTAGATGCTTCAACTAATAACAGCAATGAAGCCATGTGTTTACCGAAGTAATAGGGAATAAGCCTTGATTCCATATGCATTTTGTTTAGATATTGAAGCATGATTTCCTTATAACAATAGTTTTAATTTTGTAGGTGGAGTATATTTTTACATATAGGATAATCGAACAGCAGTTAACTGTCGATATAAATCCACCGTCAATATTTTATTCTGAACTAACAAGGTTTTAAAAGAATTAAACGGTAAAAAATACACTTCAAATAAACAAACAAAAGAACAAACACGAAGAATGAAATTTTGGGCCACTTTGAAATAACAATCATTTGTTTCTAAGCCAATAACGCATAAATGTGTTAAGGTACGTTACGTCCAAGTCTGAGATTCTTTTTTTTATAAACTACACTACGAAGTGGCACCATCCTGTTATCATAACAAATACGTCTTTCAAAGCAAAACCGAATGACATGACAATTTGCTCAGTACAGACATTTATCCAGTGAAAATATTATTTCAATAGCATATTTGGCTGTCTTGTAAAAGGAAAGTTGTATAACGTCAGGACATATCATCCATATCTCTCGAGATTACAGTAGGAATAGGAAGGGAAGAAAACACACGATAAACCTTTTGCATTTGAAATTTGTTATAGCCATTGTATGTATCTAAATTGGTATGCTTCTCCATACATTATCTTCCGTTGACAAGTTACAGTGCGTCAATTATATTAGTCTATAATTGTTATTCTTGTCTTTAGAATAATCAATGTCTTGTACCTAAGGTCTAAAAATCTGGTCACAGAAAAAATCATTATAAACACATAAAAAATTATACACTATTTTTTTTAGTTATGCATGATTGTTAAGCATTATAGTTAAGTCTACTCACGTCTGATGTATCGCGAGACTTTAGCACATAATGCAACTAGACGAAATTAGCCTTTATACAATGTAGACTTACTCTGAAAACTCACCAAAATCACCTAATCAGAAGACGGTAACTTCATTTATGAATATCTCAACGATATTAACAAATTAAATTACAATTCATTAGAAAAGAGTATTGCCTACGTACTCTAATTAATTAATAAAAATAACTATAAAAAAAATTGGTGGGATGGTTCAGTTGTAAAATTATGGTGTGGGGCATCCTATGATTAGGCCATGGGCTGAATTTGCATACTGCTGAACATTCGAGGAAACACAATATCGACTGTACCTGACTTCGATGAATAATCTACAACGTAAAATGCACGTAACGAATTAATCCTAAATGCAGGTCAAGGAAGCAAGTTGTAGAATTCAGGCCAGAATTGGTCCTTGTTTTGCCCATTATAGTTTAGCGCAAATTATTCTGGAAAATAAATTGTATCTGTTGTAATAGTACACTAACCGGGCCGCAGCGTTCAGCCGATAAGCTTGTAGCAAAGAAGTGGACAAAAGGGTTTGAGACCAAATTTGATATGCGACGAAGTTTATCAATTTCCGGCAGATAAGATGTACACGGTCCGCCACGTGCCCAGTTACAGGTACACCCCTGGATTTCCGCCAGGTAAACGATTATGGCGGACAGCAAATGTTGCCACGAATAATGTGTTGTTTTAATAACAGAGTTACCTAAATAATAATTATTCCAAGCCATAAAGATATTGCAATGCGCACTGTATGTGTTGAAATATGAAAGCTGTTGAATAAAGACTGTCTTACAATTTTTTAATTAATTCCTACATTTTATGATTAAATGTAATTTCGATATCACACTTCGACATTATTAAGGTTATCTATTTTTAGAATTGAATATTCAATTGGATATTTTCATTTCCTTATTATTTATAAAAACAAATTCTACTAATATTTCAACATTTGTCTATGTGGAGTTTTGAAAATAATATCAATAGCTTTGATATCCTATATTAAATATCGCATATATGACTTAAATGACATGCAATATTCCTTTCTGTAGAACAGGATGCGCAATTTTTTAATTTTATTCTTTTACATTAGGTTAAGTGCTTGATATCAGATACATGTCTATATTCTGGTAAACCTAACAAGAACAAAAAGGTGAAATCTTATTTTATTTTAAAATAAAGCAATTTACAACGAATAATACCTACATAGCGCCATTCATGGTTAATTGTCTAATTACCGTCGCCTACCATATTTTGTATTACTGAAACTGAATATTACATAGGTGTTTATTTACAAAGGCTGTCTTGCCAAATTAAAAGTGCAGAGACATATATTATGCATGTGCCACGGCTGGTTAAGACGATGGCTGAGTCATCTTCTAATGTGACATTTCTGCAAAGGTGACTGTCGTGTGCATAACAACAACAACAACAACAGAGCCTTGGTCAAATGATTCTGTATAATTCATGTGATTTATTTGTTTTGAAAACAACACATGCGATTCAGTAAAATCACAATACAACATTTCAGAGAAGTATCAATACCGTATACGTTTTAGTCGAATGTTGCAATCAAGCACATGCAGTATATATCATAATTATCTACATTTTGCTAATTATTTTGCTGATTTGTACATTTTTGTGTTTATTTCTTTACTTTTAATGGCCGTTTCCTCTTATTACTTCTTGCTCAAAACGAAATTGTTGACATGAAATATGTGCTGATTATGGCAAACCACATCAGCCATTTTTAACTACTTTTAAACTATTTGTTTCCATGTCTGACACATTCTAGAGATGCTACACAGCAAATGGAATCTAGGTGATGTCTTCAACACATTTACTGCTACTTTGACCACATATTTCTTGTATAGGATGACCGTATTCTTCGCATTAATATAAATAATGCTTGACCTCGTTATACCGTTACTCTAACTCCTTAAGACTTGTGTACAAAATAATAAATTGTTCATGTCTGGCTAAGTATTTTACTGTGCATGTAACGAACTGCAGATATCAACCTTCTTGAAGATTAAAATTCATCTCCGATATCAGGATTGGAGATTGCCTTTGGAAATTTGCTCCACTCTGTCATTGGTCATGATACTCAGTTGAACTCAGGGAATTAGTTGTATTGATTGGGAAACTTGCTCCACACTGCCATAGATCATGGTACTCAATTGTACTCAGGGATTGGTTGTATTGACTGGGAAACTTACTCCACTCTGCTATTGATCATGGTACTCAGCTGTACTCAGGGGTTTAGTTGTATTGATTGGTAAACATGCTCCACACTACCATTGGTCATGGTACTCAGTTATATTCATGGAATTAGTTGTATTGTTTGGAAAACTTGCTCCACACTGTCATTGGTCATGGTACTCAGTTGTACTCAGGGAATTAGTTGTATTGATTGGTAAACATGCTCCACACTGTCATCGGTCATGTAATTAAGTTGTGTTCAGGGCATTCGTGGCATCTTTCAGTAGGAATTGGCACAACCAGACTACAAGAATTGGCACAACCAGACTACAAGTCCTACATGTATAAAGTTATAATTCCCATTTTATGTCTATTTTAAAAATGTCCACAAACGCATCGTTTCCGCTAATAAAATAATAAGAATTGCAAACGCCGCAGTCCAACATACTTCAAGAGTGACAGAATTTTGCTGAAACAAACACCATAATGGTGTGGATAATTATATTCCCGGCTTTAATGAGCGTCTGAGAGGAACCATTAAATAACATTACTGACGTCCGGCATGCGAATAGGAACGTTTCTGCTTCGTCAAGGTTTCAATCTCCTCGTGGAGGCAAATACTGTTCAGAGTGAAGTTTGACGACATTAGTTCATTTAGTCTACATAAGAACGTGTACATTTATCTTGTTTGAAATCCCTGCCGCACTGATGACAAAACGTAAGCATTAAATGTGTTAGTCAGTAAAAATTCCAATAAATTTTCGCACTCACGGTGTCAGTTTGGACATTATCTACGACTGACCACATGAATATTACTGTGTAACTAATGTCCAGTGGTTGGTCAGTCAGATGGCCATCAGATTAGGTTGCCCTTGGCATTTTCTCAGGATCTTGGCTCTGTAATTAGGTCCCCTGCCACCATAAAGGTGTGATGGACGTTTGACCAAGTCTTATCGCTCTACCCATCTGATTTGATTGATCGCTGAAATTGACATCCTCAGTATTTGGGAAAGAAATGGACAACGCACCTGACACTACCCGTTTTCCTTTCCTCTAATTGGACCAAGGTCTGATTTGCCGGAAAATTTGGGCTGAGATTATCTTGTCAAAAGTAATCATCTTTCTCAATGAATGTGACGCACCCGGTATGTTTCTTAATAAGCTACATACCTTCAGATTTCTTCTTTAGTTCAAGTTTAAGTAAAGTTCACCGAACCACCGAATGCCCATTTCGTTTTCAACCTTTTTAGGAATTGTGTTGGGTCAATTTACCAAATTAATCGGTAATAACGGAGTTTTCTTAAATTACTGTAATTTCCTTAAAGTGAGAATAACTTACTTTGTTTAGCTTTGATTTAAAACGGGAGGTTTCTGGGTTTTTAAGACTCATTCACCGGTGAATGACTCGATCATGTTAGATTTCACGTCTGCTTCATAAAACGCATTTAACTTCCAATTCAATTATTTTATATATAAGTTAAGCTATTTTTAAGTTGTTTTTGAGGTTACATAATTTTGATATCATCAGGCAACACAGCAATTAACAAATTAATCAGACGATCAGATAAGGAGCTATACCTGCTCAGTTCTTTCTTACCACAAGCTTGTTGTTAAGCGGATTCAATCCTTTATTCAAAATGTACAATAGTGGCGGATTGAAAAATTTTAGTTTAAATGTAAATATGGTTTTGTGTCAGATAATGTGCAGAATTTATGACAATACGTTACCATCATATAAAGCCTTGTATTAATTTAAAACGCATTCGTTGGTAAATAGATTGATTTGTTTTGTTTTCAATCTACGGCAAATATTCTCTTGTGCATTTGAAAACAATAATTATTAACAACTTGCATACTTTAAAAGTCACTCACAATACAAGTTGGATGCACAATATTGTACTATATAAAAATAGTCTGAAATTTGCCTTAGGCTGAGATTTTATATTTGAACGCCAATGAATCTGAGTTTTGATTCCTTGAATATGCTTCTCATTTCCATGATCGTTCTTTCTACAAGAAGGCCAAGACGCTCAGCATTAAGAGTTAGTATTAGGACTGGTCGGTCTGGTGTCAGGATAATATAGCTGGGTGGGACATCATGCTACATGTCTGTGGCATTATGCCCCAGTGCTAGACATCACTATAAATTGTCACACTGCAGACATCTTGGCGATATGACTGAAAAATTGTTAAAACTACGTTAAAAATCCAACGCGCGCGCGCACCCACCCACCCACCCACCCACACACACACACACACACACACACACACACTCACACACAGAATCTTTAACGTCAATGCATTATAAATCGCCAATGACCTTCTACGTTGTTTCAGATTGATGATCTCTGATATAGGTCAAAGAACAGTTTATTGTTTTAACTTACGAATTGTAATTTATTCCTTTTATTTATACTTTTACACAACGTTGGTGTTAAATCTGGATAGAATACATTGAAACAAGTAGTTATTAGAATGGAAATATGGTCAAGTGCAACATTAACTGCAAATGAACATGACGATGTTGCAAAATACGGGCACGAAAACAATTCCAGAGACCTCTGACGCACAGGCGTGTTATCCCAAGTCATCAAGTAGCATCGAATGTACGTACTCTACCTTGTTGTGGTTATAAAAATATATCTTTGGGAGGAAAAATTAAGCAATCTATTGATCATTAAGCAAAGTTTGTCTCAGGCCTGTTGAATAAAAAAATCCGACTTTTTCACTTGTCTCAGAGTGTTGCAATTATCATTTAAGAAAATCAGTATTAAAAAATATTTTAATATACAATACACCAGTACTGAGTGAGTTGTCGCCAAAGCCATATGCTTTAACTTTCACAGCTGATCTTTTTAGAACTGAAGAACAATAACACATTTCATTTGCTTTGCTTTGACAACGATTGCTTCTTATACCAGATCATTTTTCATATGGAAGTTATTCTTTCAAGTTTGTAAAGCTGAGCCCAACGAAGACATGCCAATAAATTTCCTCCTAAATTTACGAGGTCGACCTAGTTCTTGTTCAAGTTCTTTTATTATCCAAGTGTAAAATATAAAATTTCATGCCCTCCTTTGAACATGTATTTGTGATCAATCAGTTAAGGCTTTTGCCTCGATGGTGTATCTGACGCTAACTACAATCAAGTTAAAGATCAATGCAAAGACTTTGTGATTACCTACGTATAGTTGCAACAAAACATGCAAAGCTAAAGTGTACCAGAAAGAGGGAAAATGTGGTACCCTGTATATAGCCAATGAATAAATGAAACTTTGAAATGTAAGCAGCATCCAAATATGTATAATTCACACACATTTACATAGGTAATAATAGGTGTATCCTAATGACGTCATTCACAACAAAATGTAATAAAAATATCTAATGTATATTCAACTGCAGGACGATGCTTCCGGTTAGTTACAAAGGTAACATTATACTTAATACTTAGAGTAACGACTGTGACAAAGGTAACATTATCCTTAAAAATAATAATAGTAACAATAATTACTGTCAAGTACTGTGTAGTTCGACATTTTCAATTATGCTGCAACTTTCAGAGTCAGTGATGGTCGACGAACGAAATGTTATTTGAAGCTGTTTCTGTATGTTCATGTTTACTTAAATATTTTTGCTTAAGTATGAAACATTGTTATGTAAAGTAGAATCGGGTTGACTCGAACACCCTTGATAGATCGGACATCCTTGTTCGCTCGAACATCCTTGATCGCTCGAACGAAAATACATATAGCTATATTATTCTCGAATCTCGATGATTTTAGCTACGAATTTCTGGATTGGTATAAAATATTTCAACAACTTCATGAAGAAAGGGCCAGGTACTTTAGAGCTATTTTGCTTCCCAGTGTCGCATTGAGACCTGATAATTTATAGTTTTCAAAGTAATATTACGTATCAATATATATTTGATCGAGACTAAGTTTGGGCCGATATCTAGACACCTTGACACTATGGCACAGCTCCTGGACCTGATATCACTAGGCCAACATCTCGAACTTGGGTAAAATGCCTGGACTTAGATATCACCAAAATAAGTATGGTCTGACCTAGAAATCAGCAATCCGTACGGCTGAAATTTAAGTATGATGATGTCCTAAGTTTTATCGAAATTGATAATGTTGGTAAAATACACTTCTTTGCAGATCCCATTCAGAATGAGTTACGCACTTGTAAGTTAGGACTGTTGTTGGTCGTTTACTTTGAAATATGTATGTTTTGATGATTTTACTGAAAGTAACTTTAATTAGTCGTCGGATAGCTTTAATTCATCATCGGAACAACGATAAAGCAATGATAAAGTATACAGAAGAAAAAATGTTTCGTTCTAACTTTATTTTCACAATGATTCAGTAAAAGAAAACATCTCTGTATATTCTGTGTTGAAAGCACCTTTAGAGGGATATTTGTGTCACTTTCGGCTTTGAAAGTTTATTTTCAGGGTTTTGTGTCGGAAGAAATTCTGCTAGTCTAAATAAAGCGATCAAATATATTAACCAAGTTACTCTTCTTTTCATAGACAAATTTAAGCTGTATATTGGATTTTTGTGCAGTACGTTGGATCTAATTCAGTGCAACCTTCAGGAAGCACAGGCGACTAACATTTATTTTCCAGATTTGAAGAGTAGCCATCTGCAAAGAGGCGTATTTGGGGCTAGCTATTTCTACCTCCTCTGTGACACACGATGAGACTGCACCCGGAGGCCCAATCGGTGACGAATCCGTGTTCGCATCAATGCCCGTTTCTGACAGACTGGAGATGACAGTGTGGACCTACGAGTACCAGCCACCCGGCACAGGTGATCATCACCAATCTCTTAGCCCTGGAAAGACTAAGAAGATTTCTATAGGTATCTTGCCTTTGATGTTGCCGCACAGATAAAATGTCAGAGCAAACTGTCCCGAGATACAAAACAATAAGATGTTTAGTATTTCTCACGTGCTTTTCGGATAGCTAACTCCTTTCTTCCTTTTCATGGTGCTAATATCAAATGTAGATCTAAAAGAACATGACGAGTTAACTTGAAACCTGAACGGTTAAACACGATTTAGTTTTAGTTCAGACGGTTATGTAAAGTATTGATTTTATTTTATATGGTTATGTAATTTTTTTTACTTATCACCAGAGCTAGACGGAAATACTGATATACAAATGTTTTTCCATGATAACTCCCATTTAGCTTTCTTCTCTCTGATTCTAAACTCTATATTCTCTCGGTTAATTTCATTTTACATAGTGTAGAGACCGCTCCGGTGGCCTAGTGGTTAGAGCGTCCGCCTCGGATGCGGGAGGTCTTGGGTTCTATCTCCGGCCGAGTCATACCAAAGACTTATAAAAATGGTACTAACAGCTGCCTCGCTTGGCGTTCGACATTAAGAAGTTAGTGTTAGGACTGGTCGGCCTGGTGTGTGGATAACGTGACTGGGTAGGAACATCATGCTACATGTCTGCGGCAAGATGCCCCATTGCTAGAAATCACCATAAACTGCAACACTGCAGACATCGTAGCGAAATGACTGAAAAATTGTTAAAGCTGCGTTAAAAATCCAAATCACACACACGCACACACATAGTGTTAAACAGACTACATTTCCGGCATGATGAATCAGTTGAGTCATGTCTTTTTATGAATTATTACAGAGGTTTATTCAGTAGAGACGCTAGTGTATTGCTTTGTGTTCAATCACGTCAGTCTGTATTGAACCTTGATTTTCCTGATCCAATTGAAATTTCTGAAATTTATCTCCATCTCGCCGTTCATTTTAACGGACAAATTAGTAGGAACTGGAATGGCGCTATAGTTAATTGCATGGTATTAAATGTTCCGATGCAATAACCGTTAGATTCGTTTGACATTATGTAACCCAAATATGTCGCCGAGTAGAGGATTCAAAGGATGTGAAACTATGGCGTGTCAGACGTTGCACAATGTAATAAAATCAATCGATACATAATTATTTTCATTCCTAACTGTGTAAATTCATGTTTTATATTTTCTATTTGTTATCGATAGTTATATGCTATACTTGTCATAGGAAAGAAACTTTTCAATATGTATGACATTGTTCTTCGACTTTAGTGCGACTTTCGGAATAATTTATTTGTCTTGCCAGATGGAAAATGTACATTCAACTTCATGATAAACCTAGTTGTCTTGACATAAGGAATATGTACATTCTACTTTAGGAATAACTATTGTGTCTTGACAAATGGAAAACGTGTGCGTGTGATTTGGTTTTTTAACGTAGCTTTAACGATTTTTCAGTCATATCGATACGATGTCTGCAGTGTAGCAGTTTATAGTGATGTCTTGAACCGAGGCATCGGCAGACATGTAGCATGATGTCCCACCCAGTCACATTATCCTGACACCAGGCCGACCAGTCTTAACACTAACCTCTTAAGGCTGGGCGCCGAGCGAGGAAGCTGTTAGTACCTTTTTTTAGAAGTCTTAGGTATGACTTGGCCGGGGTTCTAACCCACGACCTCCAACATTCGAGGCGGATGCTCTAACCACTAGGCCACAGGAGCGGTATCAAATGGAAGACGTACATTCCACGTTATGAATAACTATCGTGTCTTGACGAATGGAAAACGTACATTCCACATTAGGAATAACTATCGTGTCTTGACAAATGGAAAACGTACATTCGACGTTAGGAATAACTGTCTTGTCTTGACAAATGGAAAACGCACATTCCACGTTATGAATAACTATCTTGTCTTGACAATGGAAAACGTACATTCCACGTTAGGAATAACTATCGTGTCTTGACAAATTTAAAACGTACATTCCACGTTAGGAAAAACACAAAATATTGTTAATATTATAGACGTATTTGTTCTATAAGTAACATTATAAGTTGCGACTGAAACTTTTTTTAATGTGTCCATCATTTGACAGACAAGAAAAGAATGAACGATAAGTGATACCATTGTACCAATTAATACGTGCGTACTAATTACTTTGCTGTTTTTCTAATGAGCTGGGACTAGTCTCCAAAATTTAAAATTACCGAACGTTACTTCTCAAAATAAAGATTTACACATGACTGATTTTAATTATGTCATGGTAAATATGTTTCGAGAAGAATCAAGATATTGCTGTTTCTTTGGTCGGATATATTAGGCTTTCATATTGTACGAGGCCCTTTTTCTATGGCTGTTGTACTAAACTTTCCCGAGCAACTCTTTAGCTTCAGAAACGTATTTGTATTCCACATTTAATGTCTTTGTAGTTTCTACAACTATTTTGAGATTTGCTTTTTCTCTTCTTGACATTTTATCATCTCCTTTGTCATGAAATTCGCCTATTAAAAATCGTTAAATAGGATCATATGGCAGGAAGAGCCTTTATCTGCCCTCCCCCGAATACAATGGCCACACGAATAAAACATTGTACATACTCTCTTTATCTGCATATAAAGTACTTATTTTGTATGGCTGGCTATGTAGAGAATATGACTCATTAATTCCCGTACATAAGGTAGTGATATATAT
>JAECUM010040360.1:0-11896 GCA_016617855.1 Megalonaias nervosa | reverse complement strand
CCCCCAAAGAAAACAAAAATAACAAAAAAACAAACTAACTTTGCAACAGTCTATTTTCTGCGTAGTAGAGACAGTAGTCTTTATTTGTGTAATTGACCCATTTAGTTCGTGCGTATAATTACAACATAGAACCAACAACAGCAAAACGATCGACTGCAACATGTGATTTTGCGCTGAATTACGACTAACAACAATAACTACGATAACAATTACACATCAAATTATGCTATGTTGGATGTCAAATGCCATTTTAATTTAGTTTTCAGAGAGCAAACATATTACTATATCAATCAACAAATATACCCTATATGACGTAAGATCATAAAACACGCACAGGATATATGTGAACGATGATTTTGTCAGTATCCAGATCACAGCTGAGTGTTTACCAATGTCTAAATTTAGTGTGCAAATAATTATTATAATCAGCATATATGATAAAATATCATTTATCTTGCTGAAGAAATAATCTACCATCTAAGAATGGCCATTTCTATGCTCGGGATAATGGAATGAGTGACAAACAACGTCCTTGCCAGTGCGATGTACACGGGGTGGGTGTGGGTGTCGGAGTTTCTTTATATTCAAGGCCCTAATTTGTTTTACATATTTAGATGTCGATTTCTGTCGATGTGTCATTGGAAATGTTTTCTTTGGTTTACTAAGTAAATGTTTATGTATGTATACAGGATATATTATCGAATCTTTAGGCTTACAGCTGTATATCGGTCTCAGAAAAGATAGGTATATTAAACACTACTTGCTTTACATAAACTATGTAAGCTTCTTTAACGGGTTCGTTGGCCAGCGAGTGAAAAGTGTTAAGTATTTCATACAATGGCTGAGTCTATATTGTCGTGCTCTTCTGAGGTTTGGTGTTCTTGTGATGTGAAAGGTGTTGATACGGCTTGTGTAGCATTTTGCAAGAAAAATCTGTGAATGATTTTGTATGGAGGCAGGATCATTTTAATTTAATACCGAAACATTGTATTAAATAGTTATTGATAAGAAAAAACTTTTACAGAACAAAATACATTATTGTTCCAATTATATACGTACAAAATCCCAACTAACTGATCCCAACCTTGAGCACAGATGTGGACAGTCACTCAATGATCTAATTTCCAGGCATATTACTAGAGTCATATAGTATGCAGTAAATAAGATAAGGAAACACAGTTTTAACTAGATAGGACATATTCAGTGAGCAATTAATAATAATAATAATAATAATAATAAGAAGAAGAAGAAGAAGAAGAAGAAGAAGAAAGAAGAAGAACAAGAAGAAGAAGTGAAATATTCATCAATCTAGTAATTTTTAATACATTCTTGCAGAATCACAAGGTTTATTCTCATAATGACATTAGTAATTCTGGAATGATATAACTATTGATTACACTAGCTAGAATACGTTGTCAAATTTATGTCACTGGAATTAATTAAGCTCTTCGTCCCGATCACATTTAATACAAGGAATTAAAAAATAAAGATTTCCCAATCAGTCTATCAATCATTAGAAAGAAAGATGTAATTTTTTCAAGCTGATTTCTTACTCCATATTTTCCATTTTCCTTCAACTTTTATAACTGAATGTACACGTATGTAACTTGTACTCTTTTCCATTTTTGTTTATGTTAGTCATTTCCTTGGATTAAATGAACTCTGCCTAGAATATTTTACTGACATTCTACATAAATGCCTTAGAGAAAAAGAGGCAATGCATTGTTTTTTTTTTTTTTTTTAAACCTGTTTGAACATCTGGCGTTGGTATGGTGTTCATCTGTTGTAGTGTAACTGGCTTCTGCCAAAGATCTAGACTCAGCACATAAGAAATTTTCAACACCATAGACATTTAGAAAGGAAAACGAACATCAATTGTCAGGTGAACTTACATTGGATATACAAAGTGAACGGACATATAAACAGGGCCGACAAGGGGGGGGGGGCAACCCGTAAGTGGGCCCAGGCCGAACAACACTTTTTAATTTTATAAAAGAAAAATTTTGTTTCAGCAAGAACGAGGAGAAGCCCGGGTGTTTCTTACCCGAGGGCCCGTGATCGCTCTCTAGGCCCTGCATATAAATCCGTACAGACCAATGGCTAGTTTTATAGACATGACCGATGAATTTCAAAAACATATTCGCTTTCGATAGTCTGAGCAACGAGAGCGTGATGATTATATTTGTGACGTAACTACGTTATGTCCGGTCTATCGCCTCTGCATAGGTAGGAATATTTTTTTTTTGGATGGGGTGGGAGATGGGGTGTCTTTAAATTATATCCAACAGTTTCTAACATCTATCAAAACTTCGAGTCACGTTTAAGAAATTGACAACTTGTTCAAGGTATCGCTGCAGTAACTGAGCCAATCAGCTGTCAATTGCATCCGACTTCATCCCCATAGAAGATAATTAATATTTATTCTCTTATTTTGCCTGGAGATTGTCTGACCATTGAAGAAGATTACTTGCATGTATTGGGAAACATCATTAAAGCCTGGACAGAAAATTGTTGATTCATTTTATTCTATTGACTTTTGCGTAGGTTGACAAGCAAACAAACTACATTTTCCAGTTAATTCATTCAAATTCAAAATAATCTTCTGCAAATACCAAATTGTCTGTACAATTACACTGAATGAAACCGGTTTGTCACATTAGAAGCAGTTCGTTTTCCATTAAAGGGACTTACGGTTTGGCGGGAGACTGTGAGGATACATTCCATTAGCTCAAATGGACTGTGAGGATACATTCCAATAGCCCAAACGGACTGTGAAGATACATTCCATTAGCCCAAACGTACTGTGAGGATACATTCCAATAGTCTAAATGGACTGCGAGGATACTTTCCATTAACCCAAAAGGACTGCGAGGATACATTCCGTTAGCCCAAACGGACTGTGAAGATACATTCCATTAGCCAAAATGGGCTGTGAGGATATATTCCATTAGCCCAAATAGACTATGTGGATAATTGTTTTCTCAATTAATCGAATTTAATGGCGGATAATAAATAAACAACAAGGTTCAGCATATCCAGTAGACAATAACAATGAAAACGTAGTATGACACGAGATATCATGCATGCAGATCAATGCAAATGAAAAATAAGCAGATTAATTCACAGAATTCCTCAGAAGAGAGAGAGAGAGAGAGAGAGATATCTTCATTTATAAGTGTTGTAATACGAAGATCAAATCAAAAGTTATTTAATTCAAATTCATATTGAGGTCCGTGGTCTGCCTAAATACTTACAAGATATCTGAAAAGAAGATCGTAGCATCTTTATGTAAGGCAAAATACTCCTAGATATACGGTACTTTTTATGTGTTCTGTGTTTTCAATACGAATCTATCTCCTTCATTCCAGATGTACCTTTCATACAGAGAATTGTGGACCAAGGGTTTAACTGTGTAAACACAGGAGCGTGGATTAATTTATTCCTGGGGATTTATGTTGCTTGAGGCGTGGTTTGAGACTCGTGTTTCTTGCTCTTACAACTCGCTAGGCAAATAATTCCTTCTGCATTCCAATATCTTGATTTAAATCGTTGTTCAGAGTTTGTTTTAATTACGTATATTATTCCAAATATGCACACCATTTTCATGTGTCCTTCATTATGGTACGAAATGGCATAGAAAGAATTCAGACCAATCACCCAAAGCTTTTGTCTCGAAACCGGGATCATAAAGCATAATACGGCTATTCCACACCCAGTAGGAAATATATACCTCAGACATATCCCCATCTGTAGAAAATGAAAACAAGATATCACGTGATGAGTGCGTTTATGCATCAAATTCTGACGTCTAATTAAAGATTAATTAAACTGTGCCAAAAATTTGTAAACTTTTTTGGGATATAGATGAATTAATTATTATGGCGAAAGAAAAGAATCCAGAAACAGTAACACACACACACACACACACACACACACACACACACACACGTCAATACTAACAATAGTAAATATTACTCAGAAACAGTTCTAGGGATATCCTACTCCTATGTTGCCTGGATATGACAAAGCGTCTATCGACACAGTAAGTTTCGTCCATTTATCAAATCAAAATCACATATGTGATTATCTTTTCTGTTTTAATAATTAACTGGCATGTATTATATATTAAGCAGAATACACGGTCTTCAAATTATTCATTAATATAAAAGTTATTATTATAGGAATAAATGATCGTGGTTGAGTAATATTTGAAGTGCAAATTTGCCTAGTCACTCACAATTAAATAAAGTCGGATTAGTAAAAATTACACTTCGATAAATACAGAATACCCAGCTTTATCTTCGCTAGCCAAGGGTCTTTGACTCATATAGCATCAGAGATCAGTAAGAGTGCCAGATCGGGTCATACCAGTGATCCGAGGACCGATTGTCACTTTATTTATATTTTTTTCCCGTTTTCTTTCAAGGTTATTGTTTGTGTAAACATTAAACTTGCGTCTAGTACATGTTGCTTTGGCATTCGTTGTGCTTGCTTTCTGCGCATTTCGAACTTTCGAAGAATAAAATATGTGTCCATTCTTAGTGAGACCCCTGTTGATACGTCATATGACTATCACGCGCCATTCAAAAAGAGCTGGTGAAAATTTGTCGAAGCAAAATATTCAATAATTTATGACTGTAGCGTGACTTGTAAAGCCTGTCATATGCTTTGTTTGTTTATACAGGTGAATACTGGAGTACAGGAATGAAATGTGAGATTATATTGTTAAAGTTACATTTGGAGAATATAGCTGGCGTTCCAAAATTGGATAGGAAGTCACAAGAGAAGGGGGTAGGGGTTATTATTTTTATTATGTCATAAGGAGTTATTGAGGACAATGCTTGACCTGAAGTGCAATGGAAATGGACTGTTAACTGAATGTAATCCCCAGAATTTATCTATGTCTACAATAAAAATTCCAATAAGAGTCACGTGATCGTTTGCATCCAATAGCATTGCATAATTCTTGGTAAATTCATACACTTCTAATTATTTGAGAGCAGTTTGTATACCTCAGGTAACATAAACATATATATATATATATATATATATATATATATATATATATATATATATATATATATATATATATATATGATGTGTTCTTACGTATGTAGGGGGGATGCAAGTTATTGTCAGAAAGAAAGTGAATGAAAACACGGGGTTCTGTATTACTAACGTCTTTGATGAGATTGTAAAATTAAATGTGCATGCACCATCCTACTCTTTACGACATCGATAGAATCGAAAGGAAGACAGAGCGAAAAGACAGAATTCGCTAGGTCAGTCGTGCAAATGTTACAAAGTCAAAGTATATGAGTACATAATTAAAACAAAGACGAACGTTGTGTTTGATGCTGGCCACTTTCGTGACTTTGCATTGAAATAAATGAAATGTATTGAACCAAAAATTTGCTATGTATATACAGGATAACATAACTATTTAGCCAAAGTCTAAAGAGTAAACATGCAAGCAAATTGAACTATGAGACATACGGTAAAATACAGAAATATTTTGAGGCTGCAACCGCCGTAAACATGAATGTTATCTATTGAGCAGACTAAAACCAAAACAAGGTAATCACAGCAATATAACTGATCGAACAAATTATAGCAAATAACGGTGTTAACATTTGAAACACTGAGACAAGTGGCATTGATAAACAATTACATTGTAGAAGCCGTATAATCTTGTAAGAGATTACTGCGGATGCAACTGCCTAAAATCTGAAGAAACGGAGATAAACAAATCATCTGATTAACAACCAGAGAGCATATAACCATTATATATACAGGGAGGTATGATGGGGTGGAGGTGGGAAAAAATTTCTATCAAAAAAGACAACACGTCTGCACCCCAGAAGGAAATTGGTTCACCTGACGCCAAGGTCCTTAGCAGAGAGAATCGCTCCGCGCGCATCCGGTGCGAAATCATTGCGATTGGTTGGGCAGGACACGTGATACAAAACATTAAATTTATTGGCCCTTGACAGCGCGTTACGGAAATATTTGGCGGGAAATTGTAGACCCAATCACACCTCCCATAAATGTCCTTACGCGCGCGTAAATAGTTTTATGTGATGTGTTCTTACGTATGTAGGGGGGATGCAAGTTATTGTCAGAAAGAAAGTGAATGAAAACACGGAGTTCTGTATTACTAACGTCTTTGACGAGATTGTAAAAGTAAATGTGCATGCACCGTCCTAATCTTTACGACATATATAGAATCGAAAGGAAGACAGAGAGTGAAAAGACAGAATTCGCTAGGTCAGTCGTGCAAATGTTACAAAGTCAAAGTATATGGGTACATAATTAAAACAAAGACGAACGTTGTGTTTGATGCTGGCCACTTTCGTGACTTTGCATTGAAATAAATGAAATGTATTGAACCAAAAATTTGCTATGTATATACAGGATAACATAACTATTTAGATAAAGTCTAAAGAGTAAACATGCAAGCAAATTGAACTATGAGACATACGGTAAAATACAGAAATATTTTGAGGCTCATATTCATATATATATATATATATATATATATATATATATATATATATATATATATATAGATAGATAGATAGATAGATAGATAGATAGATATATATATATATATATATATATATATGGCCGTCTGCAGGTGATGGATGGCTGTAAGGTGGTGGCAAATCCGTTGTGCAGTATATAAATATACTCGGTTTGATCTCTTCCTCCTGATTATTGATTGCCTCCTGAAAATTTCTTGCAGACGCCCATGCTCTTGTTCTCTCTCTCTCTCTCTCTCTCTCTCTGTCTCTCTCTCTCTCTCTCAAAACACTGTCTCTTAAAGGATGCCATCATTTGTAGAAACCATGGCATCGATACCATTATAAACACGTCATTGACGTCAATTGAAATTATGTAGTTTATAATAATCGATTCAAGGACACAAATTAAATAGGAATTATACATAATATCACAATTATTTCAATTGGCATTAGCCTCTAATGTTACCCCATTGTCGTGTATTATTTATTATCGTGTGGAAGGGTGATGCCGCAAAAAGGGAGAATCATATTCTAAACTAATAAAATGTTTGGACCAATTTATGTGCAACAGGATGTGGTTTCCATTTGATTTATTACAAGAACAAGTAGGTACTGCCGACAAGTTAGGCTTTGTTATTTGTCCCATTTGATGCTAATGCAATAGAAGTTATACTATAAAATCTTTATCAAAATTGGGTTATTAGTTTTGGAGAAGAAGTAAAATATAAGTCACCCGCACGGTTGCTATGGAAGCCATTATCGCACTAGAAATGTCACGAGGGAAATAACTTTTATGGAGCCTTAATAGTTACTAAGAATATTCACATTAAGACTGATTAAAATTGCAATGCCCCACCCCCTCGAAAAAGATAAAGATAAAGGAATCAGAATAGGTTTCATGGGTTTTGTGCCAGTTACTATAAAAGTCACACTGTTTCTTGGACAGCCAAACAGTACTATTAGGACATATCCCAAGAAATATGACTTCCAAATTTGATCAAATGAACCAGGTCGCTCAGTACGAGACACCATTTGCTGAAGAGTCAGAAAGATAAATAATAATAATAATAATGAGGACTTTGTATAGCGCCTAATCTTTAGAAGCTCTAAGCACTTTACAACATTTGACAACACTTAAAAAGCATATATAATGATATGATTACAAAAATAAAAACAAACACCACGAAATTAGAAACAGAAAACATGCTGTAAATATTTAAGGTAAGGATGCATTATTAGGTCTTTAAGTCTGTTCTTGCAGTTGAAATAGGTGAGTTTTAAGAGCGCTCTTGAATGAGATGACTGTGTCTTTGTGTCTAAGTGCAGTGGACAATTCGTTCCACGTTGCTGGGCCCTGGTATGCAAAAGAGCGTTGTCCATATGATTTCAATTTCTTAGTGGGAATAATGAGAATACGAGTGTCAGAAGAGGAGCGTAAGTATCTTGCAGGTGTGTACACACGGGTGAGGTCAGATAGCTATGTTGGACTGGAGCCCGTCAGTGAAACGTAGCACAGACAACAACTTTTGTGTTTAATTCTGGATCGTATGGATAGCCAGTTTAGGGTACAGAGCAGGGGAGAGGCGTGCTCTGATCGTGGTACTCTAAGGATGATCCGAGAAGCTGTGTTTTGAACTTTATGAAGTTTCTAGAGTAGATATTGAGACCAACCAGACAGAATTGAGTTACAATAGTCCAGTCATGAAAGTACTAAGGAACACACAAGTGTTTTAGTGGCATCAGCTGAAAGATACTTGCGAATGGAGCTGATGCGTCTCAGCTCAAGATATGCAGCCTTGCATATGTTCATGACATGTTGGTGCAATGAGAGAGTACTGTCAAGAGTAACACCGAGGTTTCGTACTGACTGTGAATTTAATGTTGGTGTTGCTGATATTTATTGTCTGAGGTAAAGGATGTGAATGAGAAAGTCTTTATGTTGTAATCAGGATGGCTTCAGTTTTATCATCATTCATCTGCAGCTTGTTACATGTCATCCATGATTTCACATCAGAAATGCACCTTTCTACGCCTTGGATGGTAGCTTCAACTTCAGCTGGATGGCTAGATTTGTATATTTGGGTGTCATCAGCATACAATTGGTGAGACACTGGATGATGATCTATGACACTTGAGAGTGGCTGAGTGTATAGAATGAAGAGAAAAAGTCCAAGAACAGAACCCTGTGGAACACCACAGCATAGATCAACTGGGCTGGAGTGTTTTCCATTTGCGGACACAATTTGTGTCCTGTTGACCAAGTAGGACTTGAACCATAGTAAGGCTGTATCGTGAATGCCAAATACATGCTGGAGATGATGAAGTAATATATCATGGTCTATTATAGTGTCAAATGCTGCAGACAAGTCAAGGAGAGTGAGGACTGTAATCTTTCCGCTATCCAAAGCAGAGAGAAGGTCATTGACTACTTTCAGAAGAGTAGTAATCCTCCTGAATAAAACAAACATATGCTTCAATAGGATAAGAGAAAAAAGGCAAAGTGATCGAAGTTCTTAAAAAAGATTTATATTGAACACATATTTTACAAGTAAAATTACAAAATGTTTATAATATAGACATTTTTTAAAATTCCTAAAAGTAGCAGAATAATTTTTGTTCTGGATAAAGTAAAAATGTATTTCTAAAACAGCAACAACAACAACAACAACAACAACAAAATAAATAAATAAAATAAAAGGTGATGAGGAAGTAAAAATTGTTTAAAGGTATGCAAAATAAAACATAATCCTAAAAATAAAATCTTTGAACACAGGGTTAAGTTTATATTTTTACAAACCTCATTCTTGCAAAAAAAAAAATAAAAAAAAAAAAAAAATAAAAAGTTTATTTGGTGGCATATCATCAAAAAGCTTTTATATCGAGTTTTTTTAATGACACCAAAATAATTGTGTAACTGAGTGGAAACGAACACGGCAATCAACTGCAATGACACTGGAAAGGCACATAGTCTGATTGGAGGTCCACGCTTAAGGAAGTAAACATGCGTCCGATGCTTGTACGTGTGTTCTATATATGGACGACACAATAAAACCTTATCTCTAAAAATGTAAATTCAAAGTGAAGCGCACACTTGAAAGATAATATAAGAAACTGCAACAATTTCAACACGACACTTAAGGGCAAGAGAGAGAGAGAGAGAGAGAGAGAGAGAGAGAGAGAGAGAGATGTTCTTCGTTTGACCAATTTTGATATTTTTCAAGTATCTCTCTTTTTCCACTAATTTGGAGATGTTATCATAGTGAAATCTACATGTGAATCTTATTCCGATGGGACAGGAGTCTTTGAACCACTCATATATCCATTTTATCGCATATAAGTATTATTTAAGATGTATCGTATATTATTGCTATCAAAAAATTGTGTTTGAAACGCTAAGATACTGTTTGAAAGTTAGGAACTCTACACATCATTGAAAACATGATCTGCACGATGACTGGAACCATTACTCGTTTATCGCATAACATGACAAGTATGATATTATATTTCAACCCTTAATTGAAGACAGATAAACAGTAATAAGAAACAAAGCAACGCTTGACTGAACATTTTGATTTTAATTTTAATTAGTACAGTTTGCCTATATCGGAGGTTATCACTATATTAAGTCAGAGGGAGTCGTTGGTATTAATACTCGTTAGGATCTATGTTCAGGGAGGTTTATTTTATAAACTGCTTCAGTTGAGGCACGTCGCCCGGAAAACACTGGTATTAAGTTTATATTGTCAAACCGATCGGCATTGATTGGCAAGCCTTTCCAAGCTGGATTGTCACAAAATGAACTGATATTAGTGAGGGAAAGTGAAATATTCACATGCGTAATACAGAAGTTTTCATTCCTCTGTTTCCATTCTGGGACTGGAATACATAAAGGTTTACTGTGGGTTCCTACAATGGAAAATGAAATGATGGAACACAGAAATAATTATGACGGCATTTCCTTGAATAAAACATTATTTAATGCATAAGGAATACTATTAAGATAATACTGTTTTATTTTCAATGCACTGGATTTTGGAATCGGTAAATTTTATTGCGTGTGACGGAACCATCATCTTCAGCTTCATTAAACAGGTAATACTCATCTCGGTTATAACGACCACCTCTTTTTTGCTGTTCCTTTATTTTAAGAACAATATTCGATATTCGTACAATGGAAACAATTATAGAAATTGCCAATTTCCTATTTTTTGATAATTATAAGGCATACTACACTGGGGACTAGGATGCACATGTGTGTCAAACACATATATATAGCTATCGTCAAAAATTACATTCGTTAAACAACGTTTGAATGGAATATAACCAACTGGCCTTTCCTTAGGATACTATATTTAACTCCCCAAAACCACCTTTGTGTATTATATAATTATTAACCTTATATCTTTTGTGCATTATACCTAATTATTTACCTTATAAATTTATTTATTAGATTTAAACTGAGGTAAGTGTTTTATTTTATAATTGAAGTAACTAATTTTGTAATTGCTGTATTCGTCTACATCTTCCCTCCATACTTCAGTGACTGCAAGATTACAGACAAGATTAAACGTCAGATATTCCTGTTTGCACTGACTCATTAGGTTTGTATATGTGTAATACTGAATGGAGCTTGATTTTTTTTGTGTGTATTAAGTATGTTACGACTCCATGGTCTTGAATTAATGAACAGAAAAACGAAAAGCAACATGTTTAGTAAAAGTCAACAAATATATTATTTCCCTACAGTGCAAAGTGAAAATGTAAAAGGAACTGACAGTATTGTGAATTAAATCCCAAATAATCCTGAAAGTTCTATCACAAGTCCAAATGTATATTGCATTTTGAATCAATTCCATTGGTATTCCAAATGAATTTCTATCTTTAAAGTGCTGAAGTACTAATAAGCGTGAATGTGCCAACGTACAAATAGCCTTCATGTATCGCAATTATATAATCAAGAACGTCTTTGAATAGGTCCTTAATCATCCCCAAATAGCGTTTAGTCCAAAGGTTATGGAGCACTTTGTAATTCCAATGAATATTTTTTTAAATAAAGAATTCCTCTCAAATTATATCTGAACAAATCAATAAAAACTTCTACAGACTGATATAAAAGTAGGAATGAATAATTATATGCTTGGTCTTGTTTATAGACTGTCTTCTGAATTACAATATAAAGAAAAAACCTGTATTTATGTAATTTCCAATGGAAACTTCCATCAAGTTCATAAACAACATCGGGTATGTTTACTTAAATTTTGGTAAACAACTTGACAAAATCAGGTAGACTATACAATTTTCAAGGCAAAAACCAATCTTCTGAACTCAAATCCAAGTAAGCATATCTTTCAAACATTACATTTGTCAGGTAG
>JAECUM010040356.1:0-23625 GCA_016617855.1 Megalonaias nervosa | reverse complement strand
ACCATGTAGTTTAATTACATGTGTGTTAGAATTTGAATTCTTTCTATTTCATTTTTATTTCATTATTATAATGTTTATTGTGATGATGATTATGTTCGCAGAGTCTGACATTTTGATAGAAACATCGTGTTTATTTAGAACGTAAATGTGACTCGCCTGAGCACGATTTTTGCATGTCGGTTTGTCGATTCAAGTAAACGGTCGGCAAAAGCTATGTAAATGATTGGTTGTTACCACGGTCATTTCTAATAATACTTGTTGACATTCTGTACTGCGATGGCGAGATTTCGAAATCGCCATGTGTTCTTCGTTCGTATACATGAAATGATGTTTTAGTTCGTCTTAAATACTCAGGTACCTGCGAAATAGTCTAGAGTCGTATTTTAACACCTTAGAGAGTCACATTTTAACATCTTATAAAGTTTATAATAGCTTGAGAAGAAGGTATTCTTTTGTGCTGGAAAGAGGTGGTCGTTTGTACGTCTGTAGAACGACTATAAAACGACATGTGTTTCGTTATGTTGTTGTTGTTGTTATAGGGTTTAACGCCATTTTTGGGTGATAGCTGTACTTCATCTACTTTTTAAATAATAATTATTTTCCCTGGAGAACTACACAACTGGCTTTGGACAAAGACATTTGGTGAAATTAATTCTAAATTGGAACAGAACAGTACAAATTGTGATTCACAGTGGAAACTCTGGACACTTGTGTAAAACCTTCGTCTGACGTCATCATCCGCCATCTTGGAACGGAATTGAGATTTAGACTACTTCAATTAGAACTGTTTGTTTTGAGGACTTATATGTTTTTCACAATTTTAGGACAAATTTTGTGGATTTTCTTCGCAAATCGTAAGTCCTATTTCATATTTTCACCTTTTCACCGTGTTTTCTAGGGAAATAAATTATTTTTGTTAAAATTTACATGGATAAAGGTTTCTTACCCAACTGGACCACCGAATTGTTTCGTGTCACTGGACGAGTTCGTGGCCGTCATCCTGCTGTCTATAAATTGAAAGACATGAATGGAGAAGTGTCAAAAGAAACGTTCTACTTGCCCAATAACAACGAGTGACCAAACAAGAAGACTAAGTGTACGACATCGAAAGCATTCTCGATTAAAGAACCCGTTAAGGATGAAAATGACGTGTCAAAGAAGTAAAAGTATATTGGAAAGGATATCCCCCGAGCTTGGACCAACGCTTTGCAAGTCATCGACTATCAAAAGAAGTGACCATCATCCCTGTCAACACAGCCTCAACCACCACAGTGGCCACTCCTTCTCCAAGTTCTTCTCTGCAAGATCTACAAAAGCAACCCTTGTGGGTGTGGTGTGGAGAACGTGTGCCTAAAAGGGAAAATCGTCTTTTTCTACCAAATCTGTATGAAGCATTGTGTCATCGGCGCTGGCATGGCCAATTTAAGTTTGCAACAAGGAGGCAAACAATTGTGGACCCTTTTACTGAGCAGTTGCATCAATTACCTTACCCAAACCCTTCTCTAAAATACTCTAACGGTAACAACGGGACCCTTGCAACCAACATCAGTCACCTTTCAAACAGTCACCACCAAAACAACCACAATAACCCTGACCACTCGGACAGCAGAACTCTGGAATTATGAATACCCAATATTACTTAACTTTACCTAGTGACAGTTCCATGGATGTGCTTTCCCACAATACTTTGTACTGTTTCACGGCAAGGTTACCCCAGGCAATCCAGTTGGATCACGAAGCCCATTGGGAAGTGACTGTGGTCGAAATGATTTACCATACACAAATCAAAATCATCACTGCAAATCAAAACACTTATGAGGTCGAAGTTCTGAACGACGGAGTGCAACAATACTTGAATTAAAACGAAACTGTAGAACCCTCTATGAACGACAAGTGTCCCACGATACTCCAAAGTACATCTATCTTGCAAATTCCTGCAAGCTATTATTGTAACGGTCAACATCTGGTGGACACGACTGCTTCCAAATTCAATGCGTTGTTTTGCAAAGCCTTGGACAAAACCAAACGAATTGTTTGGGTGGAGACATCAACATAATCAAGTGTTTACTCGTGCCACCCATCGCCAACAACTTGATTTTTGCGAGGCTGTTTTGAGCCCCTGTAGAACTGAACCAGAGACTAAATTTGATATTTGTGTACTACGATGTAGTGGAGTGCAACGTGGTGGGGCGCACCTCCGTACCATTACTGCGAGTCATTCCTTGCAAATTGGATTCCGCCGAGGCTAATGACGAGGAACGTGGAAACACCTATCAAGTTCACTGCGAATTTGTACATCCTCATTATTTACCCGTCAGTAAGTCGTATTTCGACAGTGTTAACATTGCTATAAAAGGAGATCTGGGACTAAATATTTCATTCACCAAAATAAAAGTCACATTTATTTTCTAACGCCTTGTAAGTCACGTATCCTATGTACCGTGGAGTCGCTCTATAGCGAGGACATGGTTTAGGAGATATGCTGAAATCTTCCTTTCTTTCGGTGGCCCCGTTTTGAAACCAATGGTGACATGAGGATTTCATGACTTGAAAGCTGCCGCTTTGACGCACGGCAAAACATTTCACCAAAATGTCATCATCGACAAACAAAATCCCAAAGAAACCTTCTTAAGGGCAGGCAAAAAAGCCTTGCTTCAAACTGGAAAAGACCTTTTGGGTCGACGAGAAACTCTTATATATGCCCTGGACGCTACTGAGCCAGGCATTCCTGCCTCCCTGATGCCACAGCAAGGACAACGCAGAAAGAAACGGCGAAGACACCCTTCCAGAGGACTTCACAATACAGAGCTAGAAAGACCAAGACAAAAAGAACCGTCAGAGATTAGACGTTTTTCACTATTAAACAAAAGAAAAATGATACACTGAGAGTCTTGCGATTGTTTCAAGTCGAAACTGGATCTCTTTGCCATGCCACTCAGCATGAAGGCGATGCAAGAACCCCAAAAGGTAGAATTTCATTCCATCTCCTCTTTGACCACCTCAGCCGCTATCGAATTTGAAGTTATAGGACAGCCCAAAGATTACATCGATCTGAATAACAGCTACTTGTATCTGAAATTCAAAGTGATCAAAATGGACGACACTGCTGCGGAAGGCTAGGCTAAAGTAGCTCCCGTCGACAATTTTATTCATTCCTTGTTCAGCGAAGTGTATTTGTACTTGAATATCAAACTGGACAGCAGTAGCATGGATACTTTCCCTTACCGATACCTCGAAAACCTCTTGACGGACGGGAATGACGCCAAGAATAATGACCTGGATGTTTGTCTGGTATGGAAACCTGACACAGCAGGAAAGGTCAAGTTTAACGACACAGCCATGACAGCAGCTGACGATCGTCACAATGTGGATTTTAATGACCGACGAAAGAAAATCCTAGAAGACTGTGGTTTGAGACTGATGGATCGTTTGCATTTGGACATGTGGTTGCATGAAAAGTATTTACTGAACGGAGTGGATATCCGTCTGAGACTGAATCACAGTAGTGCCGTTTTTCATTTGATGGCCAATGCCAACGAGTCGAAAACCATTATCCAAGAAGCCAGACTCTACGTGCGACGCGTGGAAGTGCTACATAAAGTGGGAAATGACATCAGTCACACTTTGAGCAGAACGGCCGCCAAGCATTCAATACGACGCGTGGAAGTGAAAACTTTCACCATTGCAGCCGGACTCCGATCCAAGATCGAAGATCATCTGTTCCAAGGACAGTTACTCAAACGTTTAGTCGTTGGTATCGATAGCACCGAAGCCCTTAAAGGAGCCGTCACTGCCAATCCTTTGGAATTTAAGCACTACAGAATATCTAAGATTGAAGTCAGTCGCGATTGCAAAACCCTGTGTACCGGTCACTTTGAACCTAAGTTTGCCGAGAAGAATTACTTGAGATCGTACTTGTCCTTGTACGAAACCATGGGACAGTTAGGTACGAACACCAGCCACGGCATTTCGTACGACCATTATCAAGGAGGCTACTCGTTGTGGGCCTTTGATTTCACTCCAGACCAAGGCAGCGACGAGGAACATTTCCACCCTATATAATCCGGTCAATTGCGTGTGGAACTTCAGTTTGCAGAAGCTCTACCCAACGCGGTGAACGTCATCTTGTATGCCGAATTCGACAACACTCTAGAAGTCAACAGTTTGTGAGAAGTCATTCTAGACTATTACAAGCCATGGAAGACTCTTATCCCCCTCTGAATGGTGAAGCCTCTTTGGAAATGGAATGGGAGGATATCGTAGAAGCAGAACCACTCGCCAAAAAGGACAAAGACAAAGAGAACGGAATAATGGCCAGAACAAGAACAACATTTAGTGTCCTGTTTTGCTAAACATCTGGCAGAAACAATTACAGGGTTGACCAAGAAAGATTGCTACGGATATCAAAACGATCATTCCAGTCAAATTCAACACGATAAATGCCTGATGATGAGTCAAGAAGAAAAATTGGACGAGTATCTGGATGATGCTTGGTGTCTCATCTCGGACGAAGCAGTGTTGCATCAGTGGTATAAAGACTTGCGTGACCATTCCTCCCTCCATTGACTGCTCTAGAGATCAATCGCATCGAATCTCTCTTGCCGCAGAGTACGGAGACGATGAGACCAGACGTGTACTCAACCAAAAGACAGGACAGAATTGATGACTTATCATTACCTGTGAAAAAACAAAACAAAAATGGATACCTGGGAACTTTATTACCTTTTGAACAACAGTTCGTACACCGCTTTCTGGAATCCTGTTGAGTGCGCTAAAGATGAACTTCCTGATCGCAAACCTAAAGACCATCAAGCTTATGTCATCAACACGGACGACAGTCATCTCCCTGAAACCCACTGGGTATCCGTCTGCTTTATCGAAGATGTTTGTGTGGAGTATTTTGATTCGTATGGATTACCGCCTTTGGAAGACGACATCATTGACTTTATGAGAAGAAATGCCCAGACGACACGATTCAATAATGTGAAATTACAAGGCACAGATTCCATGGTGTGTTAACATTATTGTGTGTATTTTCTTCATCAACGCAGTCTTGGATATCCCTTAGAACATTTAGTGACTTATTTTGATCCTGACTATTCTAGAAATGATGAAAAAATAGATAAATGGTTTTGTGACCCTTACGGATATATCTTGTCTTTAGCTAGGAAACGTAGTGTGCATCAATTTCTTAATGACCTCCATCAGTGGAAGTCTTACTTGATTTCACAACGTTGTGAATCTTGTCAAAAATAGTTTGTTTGGAAAAAATTGTGTTGATGTTATATTATTATTTTTGGTTGTTTGCTGGTTGAATAAAATTCCTTGAAAAAATATTGTTTGCGGTTTGTTTTAAACATGAGCACTGTGAATATGTGGTCTTTGACTTCTCTCTCTATCCCTCACCGCAGGGATGCTTTCTGTCGCGTCCGCTCTTGAGACATATACAGCAGAATGGTCTCCAGTCTAGCCATAGCACAAATAATAGCATCAAAATTCGTAATTACGTCTTTACGACAAGAATTTACTTTCGGAAACATGGGAGAACAAAAAAAATAAAAAAAGATCCCGCATGTACATTGCCTTCCTTCCGATGACCCACCCTGCCTTGCCGCTACCGGACATTAATACCTAGCTATGTGAATGCATGTGGGTCTATTGCCACTCACCACTTGTCTCGTGGGACCCAAATGTCCCATAAAACTAACAAAATCTATCAGCACACTGTGTGTGCATTAATGCGTTGGGGAACGTGGCACTCTTCCGTCGCTCTCGAAAAATACGATCAGCCCACTGTGGGGTCATTAACCGGTCGCGCATGCCCTAGTGGGTTAATGCGACCTTGATCCAAGTAACCAACCAACCAGTCTGGCCATCCATTGTTAATACGTCAGTCTGTGAAGATGTCTTCTAAACTAGCAAAGATGAACGAATCACAGATCTATTGTGTCAGGCAAAAACCTGTTACCAAAGCCTGTAGAAATTGAAAATGTCAGGATGCTGAAAGTAGCCCAAGAGCTGATAGAAGACATTTCTAAAGAAGAAATAAAAAAGGAGGAAGAAGAATGAACCGATAAGCGCAGACTTCTGAAACAGCAGATAGAGCAGCAACATCAGCAGCAGCAGTAGCAACAACAACCGCAGGAGTCAGACAGAGTTTTTATGGATTATCTAGTGGACACGAAAGAGTTCTCCTTTTCCATCAGAAGAAGCAGACCCTATTATGTGGGAAAGCCTGCAGTCAGACAGGGACGCAATTTTAGATAATAAGAGATTGGCACAACCCAACAACAAAACAACCCTTTTCAGGGCTACCCAAAAGTCTAGAAAATACATACTACTCCATTGATAAATGTGTTTGCATTGGTGTGTTGGTAGGTTAAAAAAATAGATGTGTGATTTTTAACATTTCGTTTCCCTGACGTGTAAGATAGTGTGTGTGTGTGTGTGTGTGTGTGTGTGTGTGTGTGTGTGTGTGTGTGTGTGTGTGTTTGTAAGTACTGGAATAGAAGTGTGCCTATAAACACTTTGTTTGCCTGCCTTTGTCAGATAGTGAATGTTTTTTTATATGTATGAGTGATAATAAAGTGTGTTTGTAGGTAAGGTGGCCGTGTTTCTTTTAGTTCTGCGCGTTCCATGTTTTTAGTAATGATATGGGTATTGTCAGTTTTTGTATAAGGAGGGTGTTTTCCTTAACGTCCGTTTTTCAGGTATATAAGGCGGAGCGTACGTCAGTCTCGCTATCCCAGCGCTCACTCGTTAACATTCAAGATGAGTAGAATCAGTAACCGTTGAAACTCCAAATGCATCTGGAGTATGCTAGGCGCCTAGTGGACGAGCTGGATATGGAGGCAATCCAGGAAAGTGCCAGGATAGAAGAGGAGGAGGAAAAAAAGAAAAAAGCCAGCCTAGCTGGAGTCCGGAATACGCTACCGCCTCTTCAAGACAAATTTCATTTAGGGAAGGGAATTTGAAAAGGTAATAATAGTTATTTTGGCATTAAACCTTCGATTAATTATTTGTGCTGTTTGGAAAAACTGTCACTTTCTTATTTTTAACCTTAAACCATTAACAACCACACCCACCCCCAGCCCAATTTACTAAGACCAGTTACACAACCTTTTGGAAATATACACTCTGATCACCTTATGATTCAAACTTGTTGGCATCAAGTATATATTAAAGTAAAGTACAGTACCCATCACAAAGCAGTTGTTAATAATTAGAATGTCAAACCCCTGACCTACTTACCATTTTTCAAATTTTGGCGCCTTTTTCAAAATGTCACGAACAAGAAGATACCAAGTCATGTTGATCTCAGTTAGGCACAATGTCAGAAAAACAAATAATATTCTAACTCTGGCAAATAAATGGAACAATTCTCCAATCAATTATCCCGTAAACTCTCCTGCCTCAAGCCACTTAAATGAAAGCAATGACGGTAGTGACAAAGCCCTCCCGAATACCTCCATCAATAGTCCCCTCACCTTCCATTCCCAAATGGGGCATTTTTCATCTAGTCCACTGCTTGTGTACTCGTTCAACGTCCATTAAACCTAGTTTCCAAAATACCACTGGACGATCCTTTTGTTACAATTTCAGGACAAAGAAAACGTCTGGGACCGGAGAAGCTTAATAAAGCCCTCTCGATGATCTCTCTTTTACAAAGCACTCCAGGAATAAAACACAGCCTTAGTGCATCAATAACCGTCACACCCCAAACAGCCATGATAATCCCAAGCATTCTAGAGACACTAAATTTATTCCCTAACAGGAAAAACCCCATTCAAACTGTTTTTTCTAACAATACCATGGCATCCATTGAAAGGGTTATTCCTGAAACAATCGCTACCTCCCCCCCCCTTAGACCTGCATGCAACAACAGTTGCAAACCAAATCTCCCCACCCACCCACCTTTTATCACCGAACCCAATCACCTTTCCCTTATCCATCACCTGTCCTAACTTCTCCTTCATATCCAATCCAATTCCCAATCCCACACCTGCCTCCATATATATGCCCATTACCGACTTCACCCTCATCCCCACCCCTCATTCACCTGTTACGTATATGTAATTAAATTGCTTGTGTGATAGTTTTAAAATTCTTTTTCATTTTATTTTTGTTTCATTACATTTTATTGTAATGATTATTTTCAGGGGATTCGATATGTTCTTTCAGTAAATTTTGTTTATCTGAAACGTAAAAGGTGTTACATTGGCATTATTTTTAGCTCACTCTGGTATACCGTTTTGTAAACACTACGCGAAAACGATTGGCTATTGCCAAGGTCATTTCAGCCTACGTGTTAGTCTGAATAAACAATGTTTTATTTTTATATATTTTCAGTGTGAGAATTTGGTACTTAGATAGGGCTATTCTTGCCTACGTGCTAATTTCGTTCTTTTTATTGCGATGTTCAAATTAGTAAATCACGCAGGCTATCGCGTGGAATACCATGTGACCTAAAATCGAGGCTTAAAACAGCAAATTGGTATTAAATCTATTCAGTTGTATTTTAAACCTTGAGGGCTCGAAAGGTTTCAATTGTTGAAGGCAGATTGTTTTTGAAGTTCATTTGTTTTTGGAATTTAATAATTTATTCTCTAGAAAACCAAACAAGTGTACTTTTTATAAAAAAAAGTTCTGGGACAAAGAAATTCAGTGGAGATTTATTCTGGAGTAATACGGAAACATAAACTGTGATTCAATCGATGATCTGTTACCACCACTCTTCTGATGTCATCGTCTCCATATTGGGATTTCATCGAGATTCGAACTTGGATTTTATTAGAACTCTTTAGTGATAGGACTTGTATTTTTCAATCTTAGGATTAATTTTTGGATTATATTCACAAACCGTAAGTCCTATTTCCAATTTTTACACTGTTTTCTAGGGAAATTAATTATTTTGTTAAAATATACAAAGCTTGTTGACTTCACTCTTTTCTTTTGTTATTATTGTACGAGCCTACACCTAACACACCCCAATACCCAACCCAACAAAATATTACAGTGGCAGACAATTCAAGTCTAACCACTACCAAAAGCACTAATGGCAATGGGAAAAAGACAAAACAATAGGCATCCTTATCACTGCCAGCGCTAATTAGGACTCCAAAGGAAACAACCCATAATCCCAAAGAAAACACGTCAACAGAGGTAATACACCTAAGTCAAACGCCTGGACCAACAAAGGAAATCAGGATTGAAGATTTACTAAAAGCAGGAGTAGCAGAAATTAGCATGCTCATACACGCTTTATCACCCCCTAGAAAGCAAAACTCTACCGAACAAGTAGCATACCGAGGTGAAGCAAAACACCTGCACTCGGAGAACCAAATACAAAAAATACCAAGACAGAAGAAACCAAGAAACATAACGGCAAGATGAACATTCCCATACAGGAACGGATAACACATAAACCTCAAGAAAACCAACCAATTAAAGAAAACACAAAGAAGGAAAAGAAGAACGCCCTTACTTAAGAGCAAATCTCACTCAATGCCCAAAAAGACGATTCAATGAATAATTCTACAGAATACCAGAACAAGAGAGCATACTACAGTAAAGAACATACACTTTTTATTAGCTGTGGCAATTCAAAGCCCATAAACCTAAGCACGAGAAGCATTGCGTCGGCCTTAACTAGCACCCACACAGCTGCCTTTGAAATCATAAGACCTAAAACACACTACGTAATAATGAGATGTAGCACCCTTAAACAGGTAGCTAAAGATATCGAGATTCAACAGACTGGACAAACCAAAACATATGTAACAATGTACAATGCACTGAAATCGAAATCAAGTATCCGGAAAAATATAACATTAAGAAATACCAAGGATCAAAGAAAAAAGAAACATCAACCAACCAAACAGTGTTGCTTTTCAAAAAGTTACGAAGCTCCATAATAAGTATAAAAACCCGAGCAACAAAAAGATCGCCCATGAGCTGATAACTCAAGGAGCTGATATCTCCAAGGCATACACTCTGCGGATTAACCGTAGTCTCGTGTCTTAGGCAATTCTGCTAGAATTTGCTACACACACACCCCACCCCCCCACTGGTCTTCTTTGATGGCTACTCCTACCCTCTCGAGGAGTACATCAACAAACCACGCTTCTGCACTAATTGCTAAGTACGGGGCCACCAAGCCAACAAGTGCAAAAATGTGACACTTGCGGCGGTAGCCACAGTAACAATTGCACATTCTAGGGCCAAAAATGTGCAAATTGCCCTGAATCCCACCACCCCAACTCGAACTCCTGTCCATAGACCAAGAGGAAAAAGGAAATAATTCGCCTTATGGAAGAAAAAAGTTTAACCTACCAAATAGCCAAATCGTTGACCCCACTTCAAAATACTCAGCAAACAAGGAAACAGTACCCCGAATTTAATTCACCCTAGAAATAACCCTCCTATTTCAAATTAGCTGACAACGGAGCCACCCCCACCCCCCGCCACCACACCCCCAAAAAATGGATTAGTGAACAAGCTGAGCACATACCCACCCAAAAAAGCAATACCAATAGTAAAAAAAATCCTGACCCAAATTCAGGGATCACCTATCAGCCTGAATACACACTACCAAGCAAAAAACCCTCTAACAAGGCTAGTAACAAAACAATAAGCAATGCAGGTAACAAAGGAACAAGCAATGCTGGTAACAAGCCTATCCCAGTAACTATCAATCATACTAGTGTGGATGCCTTCACAAATACCACTATCATTTATTACATTAAGTTATTTACTAGCAGGTATTGCAGCCCTCACCCAAACTGACCGCATACCATGTATCCCCTTTTTGAATCTACTCATGAATTTGTTAAAAAAACACCAATAAACTTACGGAACATAATTAATTAAATAACTTATACAAATTAAAATGGATAATACTAAGAAAAACTGTCTAATAATCTGGCAATGGAATAGTTTGGGAATAAATATGAACAAATCTAAAACTTCTTATCAAACTTAACAAGACCAAACAAAAACCAGACATTATTTGCATTCAAGAAACTCTACTACATCAGACCTCCAAATACTTACCAAAAATCCCCAGCTCCTCAACCACCAAATTCGTTATGAGGGACAACGAAAATAAAGGAGGGGGGTCTGGCTATCTTTGTCAGTGACACGCTCCCAAATACAACCTTTGGACAACAGTCCAACCCTCACACTTACGAAGGTTACCCAATAACCCTAGAGTACCATTCAGTACTCGTCCAAACAGGTCGGCTGACAATAGAAATTTTTAATATTTACAACCATGCAAGAATTTATACTGCTTCCCCCTAAACTATGATCAGATAACCAGCTCTGCAAATGAGTATATAATTTGTGGCGATTTCAACGCACATCGCAAACATTGGGGAGGAACCCCCCTAAACAAGCGAGGTACAATGATTGAGGAATGGGTATACAACAATAAACTAGTAATGCTCAACGACGGAACTAAAACTAGGATTAGCCCAGAGGATGGTTCCCTATCCGCCTTATATCCAACAATCTGCACCCCAAATTTAGCCACTTTGATTAACTTGGAAGTGGATCGAGAAACCACATTAGGGAGCGACCACTTTCCTATACACATTACCATCAATCTTGTCAACCCAACCGCTAACTTCTCTAAAATTCCGCAATATGGAGACTAGATAAAGCCGACTGGTAAACATTCAACTCCCTACTTTCCGGCATATCTAAAGAACAAGTAAAAAATGTTGACATTGACAAATTCAACGAAAACGTCCTAGAAGCAATAAATGCGGCTGCCACAAAAAGCATCCCGAAAACAGCAAAAGGGAACAATTCTATTGCAAAACCTTCCATCCCACAGTGGAATGATGAACGCAGAAACATAATTAAAGAAGCCCTGAACAAATTCCGGCACACCGGCAAATCAACAGACTACCTAGAATATAAATCAAAGGAAAAACAAACTAAGCTTTTTATCCGCAAAGCAAAGGAAACATCATGGCAGACATACTGCTCTACCCTTGACCTTAAAAAATGCAACTCCAAGCAGGCCTGGAGACAGATAAAAGCCACGAGAGGCAACACCTAGAACATGCTGTGCATCTTAGCAAAATTGACTTATCGCAGTTTGCCGACGACAGTGGCATATGGAAAGCGGGTAACCCATCCAGCCAACAACTCATCGTTGATTTACAAACCAATTTAACGAAAATTGGTAAATAGGCAGGTAGATTGGATTCAAACTATCAAAAGGGAAAACAATAGGAGTCTTATTATCCCCTAAACCCAAGTACATGATAGACCCCCCAACCCTATACATACAAGGCGAACTTATTAAATTAGAGAAAATAGCCAAATTCTTGGATATGCACTTTGATCAACACCTTACATGGAAGCAGCACAGTACAGAATTAGTCCGGAAATCTAATGGAGACCTTACTCTTCTTAAAAATATTAAAGGACTGAAATGGGATACACTTTTAACGCTTTACAGGGCCCTAATTAAGTCAAACTAGACCATGGGTGCCAGATCTACGCCTCAGCCAAACAAACCCTCCTTAAACGGTTGGACATAATCCAATCAAAGGCGTTAGGTATATGTACAGGTTCCCTGAAAATACTTCTAAGGAAGAATTGCAGATCTTCACAGGTGAAACACCACTCGTACTGAGAAGAACAGAACTGATATTAAGATACGTAGCAAGAATCTCAGTACATGATCCCTCACATCCAACGAGAGATATCATCAATAGATGCGATATCCCGTTTAGTAAGAGACTTGTTCCTAACCCACCCTCTGGAAAGAAGATACATCAACTAAGTAAGGAACTTAATATTGATAGCCTTCAGGCAGAAATCATCAAACACCCAGACCCCACTATAAACATTCTAGCAACAACGTTTGCCTCCAAACAAGCCCACCCGCTAGAGATAAGATCCAAACTCTTAATAATAATTGACAGTTCTTATAAAGACTATGTAAAAATGTACACCGATGGATCAAAAACAAGCAACTCAGACAGAGCTGCTGCTGCCAGATCTATCCCAGAAACAGATGGAGAACTCTGATCAAGACTGTCCGATAATTGCTCTATATACACAGCAGAATTCTGTGCCATATTAAAAGCAATAAATTTGGCAGATAATCATAAGTCCCCAAGAATGCTAATAATTAGTGATCCGATGAGCTTTTTAAAATCCCTGGAAACCGGAAACTCAACTGGATGAGAAAACCTCTTAAAGGAAACAAAATTGTTTCTAAAAAAACATGCTGAATTAAGACCAAATTGTAGAATTCATGTAGGTGCCATCCTATATTAACATACCAGGAAATTACAAAGCCGACTTGGCAGCAAAATTCCAACTTAACGACCCAAACCACATCGATATTGACTACAGCATCCAAGAGATATACAGCATCATATCCAAAATAAATCACATCAAAATGGCAAAGAGAATGGGATATATGTCCTAAGGGTCATACACTGTACTCAATACAGAAAACAGCGTGCCGCAAAAGCAAAGCCCCACCAACACTCAATAAACATGACCAACGAGTCATAAACAGGATTAAAACTGGCAGAACATTGCTAGCAGGTAGTATGGGAAAATACATCAACCCAATATAGAACGAGGTTCCAATTGCCCCTATTGCCACAACACTGAGGATCTGCAACATGTGTTCAGTACCTGCCACAATACAAAAAACAAAGGGAAAAGCTTGTCAGCTCCCGTAAAATCATTGGTTCGCCATACTCCTATCCAGAATTGTTTATCAGAACAACCAAAACCCAAACCTAACAAACGAATCATTTCTACTCTTCCTTAGAGAGATAGATAAAGTTGGAAAAATTTAATAGCACTCCAACATCGTCCAAAATTTCTACCGTTTAGCTTTTGACCGTAGATTTCCACCTACCTTAATTATTTTATCAAACCTATCACTAACAGACCGTATAGTTGATAATTCTATCTTAAAGGCCCTTGTGGCACTGAAGGCATTATCATAAATCTAATCCATCAAGCAATATAACATAAGTTTAGGAAGTCCAATATATGGACAAAGACTTTATAGCCTTATAACTTATATCCTTCATATGTACCCTTCCCAGCATCCCGTCCCGTCTCAAGCGCATTACAAGTTTGAAATAAACCCTTACACACAATCGGATCACGTAATTGGTGCCGCTACCATACAGGTTGCCATGAATTCAAATAGACGCCTTTTATGTAGACGTGACAAGGGGGGATGTGGGTGAGGAGGTGGCATACGGCTGACCACCTACATAGGGGTGGTACTTGCCTGTGCGCGGGCCGATGCTACACTTGTACCTACTTCCCACTGCGGCACGGCAGGCGGCATGAAGAATGTGATCCGTTGGGCAATGCAACATAAGTACAGGTATCCCAAAGTAGTTGACAGCCAAATTACCCCCATGACCACTTCTCCCAATACAAATACAGCCATACTAACAACAACTTACTCTGTTCTTTCTATATCTCAAAATATAGTGGATGATTTAAAACATAAGCTAACAAAACTGTCCCACTAAATTTAGATTATATAAGGCGGCTTAAATCCCAACCATCATGACCAGCTACACAATGTGGCAACGACTCGATTACCTAACTTAATAAACATAGCGCAAGACCCCAAATTAACTTTATAAGGTGGCTAAAAACCAAAGCCATCAGGACCAGCCGCACAATGTGGCACCTTAAGTACATATTTAGGATATAGGACCCATATTTAGATACATAAAGTTACAAAAACCATCCATCAAGCTCCCCCCCCCCCCTCCGCACAAGCGGAAACCATTAGAATTAAACTGTCTCACCAAATATTAACTTTTCAAATAACTCGCCAGAAAAATATCTTAGGCTAGTCCACTGTATGAACACTACCTCTTCTGTTATGTATATTTAATTTAATTATTTTTATTAGTGTTAATTTTTTTAATTTCATTACATGCTATTGTATTATTAGTTTTAATTTTTTTAATTTCATTACATGCTATTTTAATGTATCTGTTTACTAGATTTGATATTATCCAGAATTGAGTTTAGTTCTGTTTGACCTGACTCAATTTATTTTATTGATAAACACCTAATAATAGAAACACTGTATATAGTTTCTGACCTTGATTCAGAACCAGTGACAGTTTTGGTAACAACTTTTGTTGTTTTTTTTTTTTAAATTGTATTCTTTCTCAGAGTAAGAATCAGTAAGTTAAGTCAAGGCCACACCTGGAGTACGTGATAAGAAACATGTGTTTATTGTTACAAACTTCTAATTTTTCTAGAAGATTGACCCTCATCCGGGAATCTGATTTGCGTCTTTAATTAGTGTATAACTGTTGTCTTTATAGAAGATTGGCAATCAACAATTGACACGTTGTGACCAGTTTGAGTTGAAATTTTATTTAATTAAATTTCAAATGATTCTTTTCCCTGGAAATACATAAGTACTTCTACAGAATTCTTGGACAAAAACATTCATTGAAATTTATACGGAATTCAAAACTGGAATAATATTTTCTGTGATTTAACAAGAAACTGTTGACACAACATCACTTTGCTGACTACAACAGACGTCATCGCCATTTTGTATTTCATTGGGATTTGAACTCAGTTTTATTCAGGACTTTTTATTACTAGGACTTCTATTTTTAATTCTTGGATTATTTTTGGATTTGATTCGTAAAACCGTAAGTTCTTTTTCTCATTTTTCACTTGGTATTCTAGGGAAATAAATTATTTGTTAATGTTTACAAAGCTTGTTGTTTTCACTCTTTTCTGCTACTGTTTGTAAGAGCCTAGCCTCGTAACACTACAAGCAGCACAAATAGGGATGATGGAAGAGACGCTCATCAGATTAGAGTATGGGGCTTATAGCCAACACAGATTGTAAATGGAAATTAATAATTTGAAGAAAGGGAAAGAAATATTGAGAGACATGATAAACCAGGAAAAGGAGGAGAAGGAGAAAAAAGAGGAAATTAGAAGACTGAATGAAAAGATTGGTAAAGAAGAAGAGAATGAGAAAGGAAAAAGAGGAGGAAGAGGAGAAGGAGGAGAAAGAGAATGGGAAGAAGAAGAAGACAAAATATTTGATGGAGAAGATGACAAGTTGGTGGAGAAGAAGAAAAGAAGAGAGAAATTAAAAGAAGAAGACACCCAAAGGCCCTTTTCAGGGCCACTCCATTGCCTCGAAAAGATACATATTATCTCTCTGCCATATTGATGTATTTGTTTGTTTGTATATGTCTCTAACCCTGTCTCTAACCACGTCGTTATATCTATGTCTCTATTTGTCCCTAGAGTAATGCGTATTCAGGTCAGCTGTTTGCCACACTGTTCCGCCCAATTGAGGTCAGCCACTTGCAACATTGTTGCCCGTGTCCAGCACCGTGACGTCACCCCTGTTCAATTCCTCTTGTCCCTTGACAGGCCCAATCCATTGTCATCTACATTCCCTATCTTAAATTCCCATATTGCCGCCAAGTGGCCCACAGTGTTAAAAATCCCATATTGCTCTATAGGGCCGGGCCACTTTTTTCCTTATATAAACCATATTGCCCTATATCACCTCCTTTCACTACTTATAACTCACATACATAAACAGAGACAATTGGGGTGGGTGCGGTTGTTTTATTTTGATTGGGAGTTATCGTTTTGTTTTGCCTTTTGTTTACAAAGACATTAATGGAAATCTACAAAGACTTTAATGAGCCCTTGTGGGATTTTTATGTGTTTTATTCCAAATAGTTTATGAGGTTCATGTTTCGTACTGAGAACCATAACATGTGTGAGTTCGTGGAGGGGTGGTGTGAGGGCGTGGAGGGGTGGAGGAAAAGAACAAATGCAAAGCAATCAAAATATAACTTAGAGCATCTGCTCACCTTGTGTCATGAAAAACACCTGCAGTCTGTTTTATAACCTATACATGTTATCCCCGTATCTAAAGAGTGCTGACTATCTAGTTGAATCATTCTACATAAGAACGATGAGACATCAAGCTACATGAATACTTCTTGTTGATGCCCAAATATAAGTCATATTCCGAGGAATTGAAAAAGGTACAGCAACTGTACAATAACAATAACCATTGATTTTCAGTTACAATTCTAGAGACTTTCATGTTGTGCTCACACTAATATATGGTTATTTCGAACATAAATCTGCGATTATGCTTGCTGGTCAGAAATTGAAAATTTATAATTGTTCTAGATAAACGTCTTTCATTCAAATTCAGAAAATAAACTTTAGACATGTACACGTCTGCTAAAACCCTCTGACTGAATATTTTTATCTCATAATGATTCAGCCCAACAAAACAAAGCAATGTTCTAATAGAATCCTTTTCAAATCTCGGGTTTTTATTACAATAAAGTCGTTTTGTACAAATTGATTGCTGGGATTTTGTCACATTTTCTCAGAAGAGAGCATGACATGTGCATCGTAACCCATTTAAATTGAAACCCAGACAAACACAAGCGCATACACACATATGCAAACACGCTCATACACACTTGACAATAAAAGACTGATGTGCGTTTTGATTTTTCTATCATCCGATGTAGATTCTAACAGTATATAAAGGTCTAGGTCAAAGATCAAGGGTCCGCAAGGATAATTCAGACATTCAAAATGCAAATGTCTACGATAGTTCCCTTTTGCATCAAAACAAAAAGATTGTTTTCCTTACTTTAGCTTTCATATAGGGATTTTCCTTCACATATTCTATGCATTACAACAATTACTTTTGTTGCTTGTTTTTCGTATGGACTTTCCTTCATATGTATGTTTTATCTATTAAAACAAAGGGCATCCAAAGGTTAATGCTATGATCTGAGATTCCTTTTCTCTTTTCCCCACGTACAATAAAACATTATTTAGATGCAAAAATCTGGAAATTAATTAAAATGAAATTTAGATTCAGTTAAGAAGAACTATTTTTAAAAACGTACCAAAATCATAAAATCGTTAATCAGCGACTGTTTCTGTGTACACATTGTATAGTCATGTATGTTGACAAACGAGTTACAAGTTCTTACAACATCAGAATAATCCCTACCACTACTGTCGATTGGAAAGTTACTTGGGAGAGTGGCACAACATTAGAATAAGTACTAACACTACAGCTGATTGGAAATTTAAATAAGACAATGGCACAACGTTAAAATAAGCCCCACCTCTACAGTCGATTGGAATGCTACATAAACAGCAACACAATTAGAATAAGCCCTGCCAATACAGTCGAATGGAAATGTACATGGGACAGCGGCACAACGTTCGTTTCATACAAGTACATGTCAAAATACACGGTTTTAGGAAAAGCTGTAGAAGGAAGAGAGAATGCGAGGAAATTATGAACTAGTTTTCATTAAATTAATTAATCGCTGTGCTAAATACAAGAAAAGATTAAACACACAAAACAAATACAAAACAAAAACAAACAAAACCCCCAAACAATCAATAGCTAAGATTGGTGAATGTTTCATTTATGAATATGTCAGTAATAGACACTTTCACAATATGCGTTTCTGACGAGTTGAGGTTCGCGAAAAATTAATACTAGGCTATTACTCCTGGGGAAATGTTCTTTATATTGACTTGGACGTGAAGATCGGCGTTAGAAAGTCTAAATAATACCATGACATCATGTATATACTGTAGCGGAAACTCCCTCGGCTACACTACCCCGAGCCTCACTCTCTCGGGTTCTTTAGGATAGGTCTCTGTATTTGGAGTGATACCCCGCTGAGTCTGTCTAGGTCTTTGTATTTGGAGTGATACCCCGCTGAATCTGTCTAAAGACTGGCGCTCCAGGGTGCGACAAATTTTCACCCCAGCGGGATACAATCGTATTTCTGGCTTCTTGTCGCCGACTGTTGGGGAGTCGCAGAGTCATCGGCTGGGTCGTTGACTGTGTCGCAGAGTCGCCGACTATGTCGCAGACTTGGTCGAAGATTCGCCGACTGGGTCGCAGAGTCGTCGACTGGGTCGCTGACTTGGTTGCAGAGCTGCCGACCGGGTCTCTGGGTCGTAGACTGGGTCGCCGGGTCGCTGACTGTGTCATCGACAAGGTCGTGGTAGCGCGCCGTTACTCAAACGAGAGAGAGAGAGAGAGAGAGAGAGAGAGAGAGAGAGAGAGAGAGAGAGAGAGAGAGAGACAAACAATGTGAAATGATGAGGAAAGAGAGATCTTCAGTGAAAATGTGTATTGTCACAAGGTAGTGATTCCAAGATTTAATCGCTTCTTGGACGGACGTTGTAGCGCCTGTATCCTGGTCGACGAAAGACCTTGTCCCTACACTTTTTAGACGGAGTCACGTGACCCGAAAACTTAGATGCTAGACGGTGCTACCAATCCCACTTACAATTAAAATCAAACATAAACTTCAACAAAGCGAAAATTAGCTGATATGAAACGAAAACTACTGTCCATGGGTTTTTCTCATTACAATATGCTTATAGTGTTGATAAATAAATAAGAGGATTAAGAATATATAGATCTATAATAATAATAATAATAATAATAATAATCCTATTCCCCAAACTGATTTTTAAAAAAAATAAATAAATAAAACACAGCCAAGCAACTGAAAAACATCCCTTAGAAATTGGTTTTACTCTAAACGTTTGTTTAGAATATATTTTATTTATTTTGCACTAAACCAATTTAAGCAAGTTCTTTATAAGTTTTAATAATATTTGTCAAGACATGTTAAAAGGTATATACAGTCAGGCTATCTAAGCATGTTTAAAGGTGTGTAGTTTATATAAACTGTAGCTACAATCGGTAGAAAAACAGTCACTATCCTTGCAGATTCAAATGGCAGCAGCCCATCCCCACTATTCTGCCGAACTTAAATTTAAACTAAAATTGTCCTTAGTCCTATTAGACTATTGCGATGTACAGATTTTAGTTGTAGTCAAATCTACTAGTCTCTGACTAACAGACTTACATTAGTTTCAAGCCATGAAAATGTCTACATAAATCCGTTTTCAGAATCCTTGATCTAAGTCTGAAATTATCTAAGTAATTTTCATTTTAAAAATCAATATTCTATAAATTAGGTTTTTAATATAAAATATCATTATTCAATAGTTTTTGGTATTTTAACTAAATTAACATTATTATTTGTTTGGCATTTTAGTTAAATAACATTATTTTATAGCTTTGGTATTTTATTTTAAATAACAATATTCTATACTCAAATGTGGTCTTTGTCCCTTGAAACTTGAAATTCAATGACATGCCTTTCAGCGAAAAAAAAGCAAATGGAATTTATTTTTTCAGAAGTTGTTCCTTTCATCATTGTTTTCGTTTTCTATATCAATTAGTCATAAATCTAATGGAAATTCATTTCTGATAAACTTTTTAAAATCTCCAGTCCATTCAGAATTTTCGGAGAGCGATAACGGATTATGAAATGTTGGATGTCAACATCATACTTAAGAGCTATTTTTCAACTGCAGGGCGTCCTTCTTCCTACAAATTAGGGCGTAGGTACTTGATAATAGCGTGGCCAATTTCTTCTAATTGTTTGGCTGTTAAACGCTGTAAATCCTCTAGGCTATAATCGATATACTTCTCACGTTCTGACATTTTGATTGTATGTAAGTCTCCCAGCAGTGAACCCCTCATTTTGGAATTTCGAGATTTTCAGAGATACCTCTAGATCGTTATTTTTATGTATTCTGAAACTGGCATACTGAGTTGAAAAAGGCATTTCGTGTCGTTAAGATGTTTTCAGTCAGTCATATAAGCGAATATTAACATTCGTAGTAAACTCCTGTAATAAATATAGCAATATATTTATTGTCGTTGATATATAGGGATGATTTGAAAAGTAATTGTATACATATTCTACCCCTTTGCCACAATGAGTTATATCGTAAATGGTTAAAAAAAAAAAAAGTACCAAATCGTAATATAAATCATTACAGGTATTGCTAATTCTAATATTCAGAATAAATACTGATACGCTGCAAAGTAAGAAATATGCAGGCCCATTTGAAGTGTCATGTATATCTATACTTTTTTGCGATTTTATTATTCTTCTTTCTTTCTTTTTTTCTTGTTTTAACATCAAGTCTGCAGACGTATTTTATATTTTAGATATTATTTTAGATGAAAGACATTTGTTTGGATTATTCAGTAGACAAAGAAACTGCTAACTGGATTATAATAATAATATGGAACTATTGTGAATTATTCAAAGGAGGTCTGGACAGCATCATTCTGACACGTCAAGACTTTTATTGGACCAGTATATTCGTGGATCTGAAATTTATCTAGAAATTTTCATTCATTTGGACTTTAATAGAGCTTTTTCAAGGTTAATTTTGGATTCAGTTCATAATACTGCAAGCTCCTATTAAATTTTCATTTGATAACATTGATAATTAAATAAATTGTTTGTTAAATTTTACAACACTTGTTGGCTTTGAGTCTTTCTGTTACTTAGATTTTGACCATGGAGTCGCCACAGATGTCTTTTCATGCGACCAGGTAAGAAATAGACAGGTAGGTTTGAGGTCTTAATATGCTACCAGGTAAGAAATAGGAAGGCACGTTTGAGGTCTAGCAGCTACGCCAAGATGTTTGTGCTAGGCAACAAATGATATAATTTAGTTTTCCAATTTTAGTTTAGGCAAACGGGTTCTTACTTACAGGTTCTAATTTACGAGGGAATAATATTATGCAAGTATGGTTGGATTAAAAACAACCAACCACTTCTTTGAGGCAATTCTTGATAAGTCAGCATTAAGTATGTATTTAATGTGGTACGTGCAATTTGATGAACACGCCAGTCGGCTATAATGAGCGAATGACCTTGTTACACTCAAAAGGTTGTCGCTTTTATGATTAATTTGCACAATAAATTGCAACGGATCCGAAACAGAACTATGGGGTAATCTAGCCGCATTATTTCAACTACTTGATTAAGCAGCATTTGCAATAACCATTATGTGTTTATTTGAAAACTAAGTAGTCATAAAGCTCATCAACAAGGGAGTTGTCAGTATCAGGGCACTTTAATGAATATATTTTATCATCATGTCAAACATCATCGAATGCTTTAGAAAAGACGCCACACGTCATCTTTTTATCAAGTGCGGTACTTATCTGTGACCTGAAATACTGTGGACTAGTTGGGAAGAATCCATATTTATACTTGAATATAAGATAATATGAGTGTATGTGGTTGTAGAGGTGTTTTGAAAATTCCAGCACAACTCAGTGGCGAAATAGGCGTTTAATTTGAAGGATCACTGACGCTTCCCTGTTTTTTTTTTTTTTATTCTGACATTGCTTCTACAGTTTTCCATATGAATGACAAAGCGTTTTTAAGAAGTGTTACGACTCTATGATCTTAACCTATGTAAAAGAAAAGAGCGAAAACCAGCAAGTTTTGTAAAAGTCAACAAAAAATGTATTTCTCTAGACTAAAAGTGAAAATTTAAAAACAACTTACTGTACTGCGATTTAAATTCCAAAAGGTCCTTAAAGTTCCACCACAAATCCAAAGTACAAAGCTGAAAGTTTAATAGTGTATTCCGAATCAAGTCCAGCAGTGTTCCAAATGAATTCCAATTTTGAATGTGCTGATGTGCCGGTAGTCCCCGGTATGCTAATTTTCCAACAGACTTGATGTATTACAATGCCATGATCCCAAATGTTCTTGAATGAGTTAACAATAATCCCAAAATAGTGATTTAGTCCAAGAAATATTAATGAATACTTTGTAATAATTTGAATAATTTTAAATAAATAAATCTTCAAGAAAAAAACTGAACACACACACACACAGTGTGTGTGTGTGTGTGTGTGTGTGTGTGTGTGTGTGTGTGTGTGTGTGTGTGTGTGTGTGTGTGTGTATCAGTAATGTATTATCTTAGCGAGATCTAGAAGTTTTAAACGATATACAGGTCCTACACAGATTTAGTTTGTAGTGCTGACAATCTCAAATTAGTAAACTTTAGTTTTTGCCTAAGGTTTGTCGATTATTACAGACCGTACGTTCAGATATTGGTCATTTTTAAAGAACATTTTTACATAGCTAACATTTGTCCATGATTGTAAGTGGTGAAGATGATGTTTACTAAAATGTATGTTCCAGGTCTGACCTTTTTCACAAGTTAGCGAATTTTTCCATTAAAATAATCAGTTTTTGTCAGAACATTCTGTTGCGTCATAGGTTAGGCGGCAGTTTCTGTATAAAACAGGTTAGGCAAACAATTATTAATTCTTGTTTCATATCACTCTTTGGGAATCTATGATCCGAATTTGTAGTTGTGTTCAGATATAATTCTAACGGAAGCTTTCTAAAATCATGCATTGGAATTGCTAAAGTGCTAATTCATAACATATTATTTAATGATTTTTGTGAATCCACTCAAAGACATTCTAAGTTATATCAATGTTGTACATCCAAGCATTCAAGACTTTTGGAATTTATTTGAACATTCCATACTTTTGGACTTGTGACAGAACATTTAGGATTTAATTCACAATGCTGAATCTGTCTTTTAAATTTTAACTTCATAATTTAACGAAATAAGATTTCTGTTGAATTTTACATAACTTGCTGATTTCGCTTCTTTGTTATATAGTTTAAGACCTAGAGTTATATA
>JAECUM010040355.1:0-12656 GCA_016617855.1 Megalonaias nervosa | reverse complement strand
TATTATAGATTGCCTTTAAAATCAGCTTTTTGGCGTGAGTGTCCATTATCCAGCTGTACAGTAGTTATAGATAAATCAATTAATGTGGTCAAATGAGGTGGGTATCTTTGACACGATACCTATATTAGAAGGAACACATTTTGTAAATTTGTACTGTCATTTTGGTTGATTACCTACCTTATGTTCCTATCATATCCATCCATTCACTGTCATATTTGATTTAAAATATACAAGTCCCTGAAACATGATATCATTGTTAAGAATGTTTCTTCTAAAGTTGGTCTGTTGTTATTGTTCCAAACAAAGTAAACAATATTACATGGAATATTGTACACATAATGTAAGGTTCGTTTCTTGGTGTTGCAATGCGGCAGGTAGATTTTAATTCACACATTTGTCTGTCTGTCATTTGGTCTCTATCTATGTGCACACTAATGGAACATACAGAAAACAAGACAAACATAATGAATAAGTCAGTCTGCGCTGTGGGAAAATGAGAAACAGGTTCAAAAATTATTAATTTACGATGAAATTCTGAGCTATGATAATTATAATGTTGTGATTGATTACTGTTACTCTTGAATCTAAAACAATATTCAGACTTCTTGGCATTTTACAGAGATATGCATGTGCAGGGTAGAATCTGGAAATACAAAGGTTCATCCGAAGAGAGTGGACGGATTGTTAAGCAGAAAGTTTGGTATAGCTGAGTGGTGTTTGGATCTTGTATTAGTTATTTACAAATATTATTGCAAATGTCAAAATGGACGAAATGTTTAACGTGACACGTATCCTGTACATGTGTGACAGTGTAAATCCTCTCTTCAAATACACAAATAATAACTTTTGCGTGTTGGATTTTAACAGACCATTGGGCACATTATTGGTTACATAATGCCGAGGAGATTGCAGCTCTTTGCCATTACCAATAGGCTTCCCACCAGCCGACACTTCCTGCCATGGATTCAACCCACAACTCCTGGTATACGAGTCCGACTATATGTCAGCTGATCTACCATGGTTCATACACAATTATAGTTCATTGTTCAAAAAGCAAACAACAATTACAGTTAAATGTCGAGATGGTGCCAGTTATTACAATTGTGGATATCATTGTATTTCAAATAATCAGGTTCTTCTGCATGGCACAGATGTGCCATGTCGCACAAGCGGGAAGACATCACTGTGAATGTACCTGACTGGTGCTTTTGCAGAATCTGTAGTATTGTATGGTCAAATCTAGCTGAGGGAAGACCTCCACTATGCTTGTAGAAGAGTTAACTTTTGACTTTATGTTAACTGTAAAAGTAGTTCCAAAACTTGTACAACAGAAACTTGATGTGTTTGAGGCGGTTACCGAGGTAGAAACAAATCAGAGTAACATGAATGAACTATCAAGTTTGGATGGGTGATAATTTACATTTGCACTTACCAAACAAATAGCAAGAATTCTATAATAATTTTCACTTTTCTAGGCTAAATTGTCGTGGTGCATGACTAGGAAAACAGTATTATAAAACTATTTTGATTGTTATCAAGAATTGAAACACATAGGAGTTTGTGTTAAAGAGCTGATTTTTAAACTCAGTCAAAATAAAGTGGTTTTGACTCTCTTTTATTAAACAAGCAGTGTTTTAATGCTTTAACGTATTTGAAAATGGAGCATAGCCTTTTAGGTAGGGTGAATATATTTTGAATTTTACAATAGTGACATTTTCTTTGTATCTCCATACCTGTAGCAGATTAGATTATAATCAATGTAGTTAGTTCACTTTAGTTTCACTTATATACATTGGGGCAAAATATTTGCATCAATCCTAAAAATGCCTTGTTGAAAATCATATTATGTGCTACTTTTTTCTCACTATATTAGCGCTGTCATCTTTTGTCAGGTGCCATTGATTTGCCACCGATATGCAACATTTCTTGGAAATCTTGGAATCATTATGCAGTTAGACAATTATTTCTGCAAAATGCGTTTTCTTCCTGTGGACCCTGGTTCCAAGTTACAATTTGTATGACATTGCCTTGATCGTGGACGTGACATGTAGGTCTTGGCATCGTTTACATTTGTTATGACATTATACCTTGAGGTACGGAATAGTTCTATAAAGTGCAAGCCATTTTTTATTCTTTTAAAATATTTTTAATGTTCTCGAATCCCAACGTTATTGCACATATTACCAAACTCAACATCTGTCAGACAGTAGGTAACATATTGAGAGACGGAATTTGAATGATTATTGCATCATTTTCTTTTATTATTACCTATTAAGCGATTACTGCTTTAAATTTCCAAGTGTACTAAGCACTGCCAGTATGCTAACATCTTGAATATAATAGCGATATATGTTACGGATATCTTTGTCTCATATTAACACAACTTTTGTTTGAGTCCTTTGGATCAATGACAATATTCTTATGATTGGTAGTCTAACACTATAGAACGCTCTTTAAAGGCGAGGTCACGTCGCGTGTGTAGAGTATATGTACAATATGTTGTTATTTCCATTCATAAATCAAGGTCGAATTGCCAAGTTCACGTGAACATCCTATTTTCAGTCTAAATATGCCATGAGTGTTGAATGCAGGCCATGTTAATATCACGTGATCGTAGGAGAACATTTGTATTCTTGACATGTCATGACTGCCCCAACTGCTGAGCGATTAAATTATACAAAGATTAAATGCTGACTGTTAAAATATTTCGCAATATTAAATAATTTAAATACCCGGAATTATATTCTAATAAGTTCAAATTGTTGATATCATGCAAATATGGTGGTTTAGATACACAGCGTTGAATTCTACAGATATATTTCACTTGTGAGGTTACGAGAGGGTTAAGATTTATTTATTTATTATTACTTGAAAATTGCAGAGAGGAAATCATTTATTCTAAACCGACATCACCTTGTTGGATTATTGTGAAAGTATTCAAGGACTTGGATATTTATTTCATTTTGTTGGATTACAGCGAAACATTCAAGGACACGTGTCGCATTCAACTTTCATTTGAATGTCTTTGAAGTTAAAATTTTGGATATTCGATCAGTTATTCCTCCGTGGTGCTAGCACATAAGCACAATATAGCTTTCATTTGGAATACTTTTGGAGCGTTTCGTGATTAGTGTGAAATTGATATAACATCTAGGAAATAATAGGAACTCAAACCATACTGTAAGTTATTTTTTAATTCTTTCGTTTGTTTGACTTTATGTTTTAGGGAAATAAATTTATATTCTGGATTATGGAATGCTTGATGGGTTTTACATGTTCTTGTTACGTAGTTTAAGCCCCTTGGACGTAAACAAAATGGAACGTGCATATGAAAAATCGAAACAATTCATCGCCATCCTAACTTTTGTATCAATTTCATATGTTAACACATAGTTTGATTTGTTAAAATTGGGTTTATAGTTTGTAAATAATCTGCGCATTTAATTTCTTTCAGTATGGAATTACAGTCTTTGTGTGTATTTTAATACTTAATTGGAAAACAGGAATACTGGTTGAAGACTAAGTACTTGTTCGCGGACACTATATCATCTTTGCGCTAGTGATTTGACTGTAATTTTTCTATTCACACGATAGCAATCCAACAATGAACTTAAATGAAATATGCAAATACGATTAGAGAATGTTTAATTATTTCATAACGAGCAGGCACAGCCATGGAGAACCTACCGCAGCTCCAGTCTTGAAAGAATATAAGACTTTCAACACCAATTGTGCAAAAAGATTAGAAGCAATCTAGAAAAATATAAGTGCCGGACATGACTGCTTGATCATGAGAATTAAAAGTTTGGGATTTTATACAAATTGCATTTGTACCTTGTTACCCGTACTGATCAGAGTGTGTTCAGAAAAAGCGATACTCTATACAGTGCAAAAAGATGTTGGGAACATTATCGCGTGACGTCATGTAAATGTTTCTCACAAAACAAACGTCTTTCCAATTGTAAGGGATTGTTCTTGTGTTGCGTGAAATATTAATTTCTTTCATGAAAATACATTTAAGTTGTTGTTTAATAACATCTTCTCCACCTTAGTTGATTTTATTTAAAGTTCCCTCAGATTTGGCATTCGAATTGTAAAGAAATTCCATGCCAGAATAGCATTCTCCTGATTATTGGGTGTTTCTCGGAGTTGTCCAAAATATATTGTGTTTAAATAACTTCCCCACGCATGTGCGTATAAATTCATTCAGTAAAGGACATCCGTGTACAATCGATGAAATCATTATTGTAGCGAAAGGTTTCGTTCGTATTAAGGAAATATATTGCGACTTATATGTTACTACTATAACTAACTAACTAACTAACTAACAATAATAATAACAATAATAATAATAATAATAATATTAATAATAATAATAATAATCAGTAGAAGAAGTGGCGGAAGAAGAAGAAGAGTAAGAGGAACAAAAAGGAGAAGAACATGATGATGATGATGATGATGATGAACAGTTGAGTGAATTTTGTCTACGAAAAGACATGAAGCGACAGCATAGTTTCATCCTTTAGAGAAGGCTGTTCTTCATATGAAGCAGTCTTAGGGATGTGTCTTTTTTACGTAAATTTATATACACTCATAAATTATTTTCAGTAATATTTATATGTAAGGTTATTGCAAACAAATAAGTATTGTGTCTGAGATAATTATTTTAATTTGCAACGGAGTAATAGCTATTTCAGACATAACCGATTATCCCCTAGCCAAGTCCCAGTTAAAATCATTACAATTTTAAGACAGATAATTTCTGAAATTTTACCCACCTCGTCCAATCGGTCTCAAAAACAACATTTTGTAGGGAAATGAGTGAGGTATGTTTTAAAACAGTGTTGAAATCTGTACGACAAGCGAACTTTTTATTTTCAAGGATCATGTACAATATAATCTGATTTGGCGCTATCCGTTACAGTTGTATTTTCATCATGTAGAGAAAATATTTCCTACGGTCTTAATTCAATTTTAAGTTCCTTCCGTTCATATTGTCATATTTTCTCCGACATTTGCACAGGGAGATATTATGCGCCTTATTTTCCTTACTCGATGTGTTTTTATAAACATCACCATGGCTAATTTTAGGATCCTGTAAAAATTTGAATTTCAACTTATTCAATTTATTTTATGCGCAGAGAAATCCTAACAACTCTTCCCATTTAATTATAACAGTCTGTTTGCGCTCTATGCTCAACACGTCAAAATTTGCTTTTGTCTATATATCTGAGAATTTGACAATGTTTAGTTAATGTTGTGAGTACAAGCTAAAATTGATGATGAGTAAACACTAGAAGAGAAATGGACTATAAGATTATCAAAAGGTTCTATGTAAGTTGGCGATCTGTATTCTGGAATTCGAAAACACGAAGCAATGAGTGTGATCATTGGAGGACTGGGAAGTTGTCTTAGATTCAATATGTCAATATTGAGTGAGGCGTCTTTGTGATGTGTTGGCATTTCAAACCTATGACGGTAAATGTTTGTCTATCGATAATGTCGACCATTGTAATAAATTCAATATCCGAATAAATCTTAAAATCTTGTCCTTATTAAAGTTGGAAAGTATATGTTACCTCCCCTGTATCATGTGTCTGATGTTCAAACTGGAACAGCCATTTTGCAATTTTTAAATTACAAATAGGACATTTGTGAAAAACCCTATCTTCCAGAAGAAATGATCTTTATATCTTGAGAGCTGTATTTTGGATGAGGTGTTTTATTTTTCATAATTTTTTGGGTTCTTTTTTTTTCAAGTTGGCTTCGAATACTATCACCTACCCTCATTTTTTGTAAGATGAGTTTCTATTTACCTCCTTTGTTCGGAGTCAACTTGTAAACCTTTGTTGTTAGTCAACGTTAGGAACTTGTATTGCACCAATACTCTAAGAAGCAAGGTCTGAATCTATTTGTTTGTTTTTTAAAAAGAGTGTGCTTTCCTCCAAAAGTCGTTTATATTCTGTTTTAGTGGCGTCCTTCTCTGCACTTGTTACACCCTTTTGATGAAAGTATCTCCTATTAAAATAAACTTTGGTTATCCTTTTTGTCATTTTCGACACTAATATGACCGTAGTTTATTATATGAGTTTCAAAGTGTGACTGCAGTATAGAATAGATACTGTTGGAATAAGAGTCTGTAATGTGTATACTAACTTAAATGAATGGCGCATATGTGGTTTATATGTCAGTCTTATAAAGAATGAATTTTTGTTTGCATGTATTAGCATTCAATTCTATGGGCAATGAATTAGTGGCCAAATTCCTATAGGGTTTATGTTAGGGAGTGAGGTGGTGTGACGGTAAGGGTTTCTCGAGATATTACAATGTAAATTATATTACACAAATGAATCTACATCTTTTATTTATGAACGGAGAGTACCTTCCTCTTTTCTCTAATCCTCACACGTTATGCAAATTTGCGATGTCATACATATATATTAAATGTTAACATTCGAATTAAAAAGTTTGAAAACAATGCTATCAATATACACTAAATATATTTCTAGTCCGATTACTAGAAAAATTGATTTATCTGAAACATTAAATCTCGTTTAACTACAGTATTGTCATTTCCCCGATAAATACGGATAATCAAAACTATTCTATCTAGAATCTATAGTCATGCTGATATGACCTATGTAGGGTTATAAACAAAGCATGCAATATATCGTTCATGTAGTGGGTTGCATGAATTCGATATTTGAATAAAGAAGATTGAATGTAGTTGAACTGATTCTAGACAACCTGCGGAGAATTTGAGATCAAGTAAGTTTCACTTCTCACAAAGAATCGATTCAGACTTTTATTAATGACAAATATACGTTGTCATTTGTTTCCCGTAAAAAACTAAACTTTTGGCTGTTTTCTACAGTCAGTTTATCCATTGACACCAAAACTCATAGTCCATGTCAAATGTACAATTACAAAGCGTCTGTTACCAGAACTATGGACGTAAATCATATTGAATGTCTTATTATGCGCTCTGCTAATTTGAAATATCTTCATAAATTATGGAAGGACTGATAATAATAGATGTTTCTTTATTAATGCATAAGTACTCAAGCTCTCAGAGATGGTATGTATAAGAATTATTCTTTACATAACACGCTAAGGAGGAATTATAACTCAGCTAAACAATGACAGTGTTACATACACACATAAAAATATACAGTCAATACGAATAATATTTACATGCTGTAAAATATACGATCTAATGAAACTTAAAATATACTATTATTCTTTTAACAGTTGGGAACAAACTGGCAATATCATGGCATCAAAATACATTCAGACAGCTAAATGCAAAGTTAAAAGCATTAACACATTGGACACTTTGTGCTGTATAATCACAACTAGCTTTTAGAATTATACAAATGTGGGGATAAAAATGATCGTTAAAATGGATGGGACTAAAATCGCATTACAATAAAGAAAATTAATATCCAAAAGCATTATGTATTAAGATAAATGAAGGAAGCACAAGCGTTTGTTGCATGAAAATGTTAACTAATTCTATAACGGGACTGTCTTGCCAATCCTTAATGTCACATGGGAACAAATTCCCTCACTTGGTTGTGTTCCTCCCAACGGCAACGGTTCTGCAGATAACTGTCCCGGAAAACGAGACCAGTCACGTATGTAGTTATGTATTTATGTATAAGACTTAATGGCACATCAGCACAATCATAGCTATATAAAGTAAATTAAGAAAAGAAGTTCTGAATGTGAAGGTAAAAAATGTAAATCTTTCAAATTATTGGAATGATCAACCATTCCAAACAAGCGTAAATATAAGTTGAAATAAAAGTATACTAGTAAAATATTATATATATATATATATATATATATATATATATATGTTATTGATATGTTATATGAGTATAAAGGCGCGTTGCTGGTTATGGCGGCGAGCTTCGGCTGAAAAATAGAAACAAAGATGCTTCAGGTGTATATCAATATCTCATCCCTGTAAATCCACCCACTTCTCCCCAGGTCCAGCAACAACATCCTGTCATGTCTTGTTACCAAAGTGTGGATCACGCTTTTAAAATCTTGTCTTTATCTAAGAGGCACATACCACTCCTCTGGTCATATTTAGAATTTAGAATTTGGTCTCAAACTGATTGCGACGATATAAACGATATTTTTCCCAAGAAAAGGTGTCGCTTGCAAAATTAGTTCATAAATCAATATGCCATATCTTTTACAGCTACTGCTAATATATGGAAAATCAATATGCCATATTTTTTACAGCTACTGCTAATATATGGAAAATCAATATGCCATATCTTTTACAGCTTCTGCTAATATATGGAAAATCAATATGCCATATCTTTTACAGCTTCTGCTAATATATGAGAAAAAAAAAGCTGAAGCAATCACCTAGAAAGGTACAACTGCTTCTATATCCAATTTATCTTTGTTTGAATCGCACTGGCATATTGTTGTCCAACATACCGTATTAAGAAGGCGCCGCTTTCATTTCTCGGAAACTATTTTCTACTTTGTATTCACCACTGTCAGCGAACACTGTCATTATTACTGGTGAAATATAATTTTTCCAAATATATAAGAGCACAGATACAAACCTCTCCATGTGAATTGATCATTCCAGCATGAGATGGACGGTCTACTTCTATTGCCTCATCTTGTGCCTAGATGGTAAATTAGGAACAAAGTATTAATAAATTCAAGAGCCATTTTCCGAAACAATAAAAAACAAAACATTTTATTACATACTTGACTTAATCCCAACGGAAAAAATAGACGTTTCTAATCTCTAATTGTTACTTTCCAGTTAAATAATAAATTGAGCAGCAGAATATAAACTTATTTACTAATTACTTTTGTCAACTCACTAATTGTGCCTTCTATCTGCCTGCTCTTTCCTACATACTGTCTGCATTTGCCTACGTACAATCTAATTGTCTATTTAATACGTCTTCCATGCTACTTACTGCCCTCTCTCGTCTACTTACTGTCTATTCCTACCTGCTGGCTTCATGTTCCATCATCACTGTAATTCTAATGATATAAGTTTTATGACTCAGTTTTTGAATCCAGCGCTTTGGCTTAGTTTTCCATTACTTCCATTGCTCTAGTTATTTTAGTCGCAATACCAATCTTTGTACAAGAGCCATCATTTGTTTTCCAATCTTCACCACTAGAATCTCTTTTGTTTTCTTCTTCTCAGCTTGTAAGAATTGCGTTACCAATTTTGTTCCTGGATATTTGACCTGTTTTCTGTTTCTGATTCTTTCTATGGTTTGATTTTGGTCTACAGTACTTAAATGGCGACTGAATGGCATGCTCTTTCCAAATTATGCAACATCTCTTTATATACATCCCATCCGTTTCTAAAGTATTCTTTACATTTCTGTTGGCGAGAAGCTCTGTAAATTGTCCGAGTAACACTACCGCTCTGTATGACCTACTTAAATCAACATTGTTCCCTACAGAGAAGAAATATAAAAGTTCATAAATCGAAATCCACATGCCTAATTCTACCCTACTGTGTTTTATTTCTATGTCATCATAATGATCAAATTTTGAATGACTTCTACCTGGGACATTATCTTAACATTCTGGACATTTTACATATTTACCACACACAAACATTACGTTATCGCTGACAAAATTGTTTACACAAAACAATAGGAGTAATTATTTTCGTAATTTTGGAATATAAAAAAACAACTAAAATTGTTATGATTGTTTTCCCTAGGTATGTTATGTGTACCAACTATTTTCAAGCTTGCAGAAATCACTCTGATTACTTAACTGTATTTGCATATAAGCCTATCATTATCTCTTTCAATAATCACTTTTCCTGCTTTGTATGCTAGCTTGCCTTTAATGATAATATATGCACATTACCCAAATGTAGAGATCGTTTTTCCTCTCTTTCCCATACGTTTTATTCTGCGTCTTTTGGCACTGGTGCAATTATTTCCATACGTAGTTCATTTATACCGCATTCTAGTTTATTTGTTTTGTTGTTTTTTTTTCTTTTCTAAATTGGAGTTTAAAGATTTATGTGACCCATTTTAGAAATTTGAAATAGGACCCGTTGTCCCAGAATAGAGCCCCACTTTCCTACTCAATTAAGAAACGTCTTGATGGTGTACCACAGAGAAAATCTTGGACTTCTTGAGAGGATGCGAGAATATAGGGGGCAATGATGGGTATTTTTTCCTTTTCTGGATAAAGTATTTGTAGATTACATATACATGGCAATGGAAGTTATTGATCTTTTCTCGATAAATTCTCTCATTTCTTTACTGCCAGGTCCAGCAACCCATCCTGTCATATCTAGTTACCAAGGTGTGGATCACGCTTCTAATTGGTATATTCATAAATGAAATTAACATATGAAATATTATACAATGACGGTTAAATATGTTAAATGGAGTTTGTACCACCATGTGCCACTATGATCAGAAAACATGGCCTGACATGTTCTTTGTCCAACATACCGTATTATTATGTGCTATTCATATCTCATAAACTATAATCTACTTTATATGAAGCTGATATACAACAGTCTCAGCAAATACGCTTACCACTATTAGTGTAATAGACGCACGTTGGAGTCAAAACAATTATTCTATTGTTAGCTCGAATATGAGACACTGAAAAACATTTTCTTTATCTACGATACGAACCATTCCATGACCAATGTCACTCCTCCCAGGATTCACGTTTCCATTTTCAATATCATCTGGAATAACCAAGAAGACATGATAAAATTAAACATTTTGTTACACAATTCCTCTAATTCTGAAGAAAACGAAATGGATACTTTCAGTCTCTAGTTATTACTCTCCAGTTAAAAATAAATTGAGCAGCAGAATATGATTGCAATTACAGCTTTTAGTCCAACTTATCAAACAACAATAATACCAACAGTCTATGAATCAAGAATTCGAAATCTCAAAAGTATGTTTTAAGCTGGGGTCATCAGTTGACCCAACAACATTTAATTTTCCTCTTGGCACCAGCAGTTATCAATCATTTCATGTTCCTAATTGAAATGAAAATCTGACGAATCTCAGACAATCACATTTAAACATACTATGTGCCAACACGATCAGAAAACTTAGCATTTTTAGACGACGACACATACAGGATGCAATTGCTATCAGTTTAGAAGCTTTCATCTGTTTCCAACGAAAGATGTCCTTACACCAATCAGCTTAATTGAAGTCATACATTTTCCCGAAATATGGATCAAAGAAGAAAGTGTGAAAATTAGTATTTTTAGAAAGGTTGCACAAACGTCTATACAACTATATATTTCTTCAAGTAAAATGTATATTGAATTTAGTATGACATTCAAATTTAAAACAGAACAGAAATATAATCAGCCTTGAATCAATTGCGAAAGGTTGTAGCTGAAATAGGGCCTATGTCGCTACCTTTTTAATCTATCTCATGGCATTAGTCAACATTCCATTCTCAGCTATCTTTATGAATGACTTGCGTACGTTAGGATGTAACTCCGTTCGATTTGACAAACGATTTCAATTTTCAAAATAAATTTCACCTACGTTTAAAGTGTCTTTTTGCTTTCTCGAACTAACAGCCGAACAGATCGGGATTCGTGTCAAAAATTCAAATAATATTGATTTCAAATTAATTTAATGGAAATGGAAAACTTCAAAAGAGACAAACAATGTCTAGTTGATGGAAATGTGTACTTAAGGCCAAAAGAGTGACAGGAATATTAAACATTTTGAATCCGATCTTGAATGAAACTTATAAGGCTCAGTTCTTGTGGAAAAAAAATCAAACATGGTTATCTCAGTCACAATGACAATAGTCGGGTACACATAACCTAACTGAGATTCACGAAAAGATCATAATAACATGGAAGTCACTAAAATACATTATGGTACTTAGTGCTAAAGTCGGTGTTGAAAATGGTGATAATTCGTTGATCTGGAGGTAATTATAAGCAATTAAACGGAAGTAATATTTTCTAAAAAATTAAAATGTACAAGACAGTATATAATATAGATTGAAGAAATTAATACTACAGCAGGTGTCAAACGTTGTGCTACAGGTTGGCTAAACGTATACGGTACCAAAACTCTGAAGGTGATAAAATACCAGAATTTGTAAAATGTGACTACAACGGATGAACAAAAAAGCTCAGTTGAATAAAATTTTGTGTATGCAAACAGCTAGTCAACGAACGTGCATTAGCTAGCGCCGATCAACTGGAGATGAAGAGTTAATAACATCTCAACATCAATCCAGGAGTGATAATATACAGCTCACTAGACCTATGCCTTGGGTTCCGGACAAAGAATTTTCGCAATTGCTAACCTTGATTATTATGCATGATTTTTTTCCAAAGGGATTAGAGTTTATACATAGCATTATATCTATCAGAAATTAGCGTTGATAGAATTATAATGATTTCAAGCCAAAGTTGTTAAAGGGCACTGAATGTAATGTTTGGAGATATGTTAAAAATATCATATTCGAGGAAATGGAATATTCCTTGAGGCAGAATTCAGACGAAACAAAAGGTTAATATCAAGCTATAACATATCGTGTTTACAGGGAGAAATAAAAAAGGTCCACTGATGTTTCCATAGGACACTGAGTCGGATTTATCCATCATCATCAAATAAGAAATTACAACA
>JAECUM010040353.1:0-21155 GCA_016617855.1 Megalonaias nervosa | reverse complement strand
CACAGTTTAACCCCATGTGAAACCCCTAGGTTGCCAAAGGTCATCCTAGTAGACTCAGAGGTTATACATAAACGTATCTTATGGACACATAAACACACCCCCCGGCGAATTCCTAATCGAAACGAAATACTAGAAATTCAGAGGGCTGTCTAGGCATTATGATTTTATGTAGCCCTTAAATTAAGAAAGCATACATACAGTAACAGTATTTACAGTAACGTATTAACATATATTTATAGGGACGGCACAGTTACATATAGACTTAATTCTAAGAACTTTAACTCTAGGACGGCACAGTTACATATAAACTTATCTTAAGGACAATACAACGTGCCTTCTCTACGTTTCAATAGAAATTTTTGCACACCCCTCCCATCATAATCACCCAGGGAGTGCACAATTGCACCCACCAAGCGACATGGTGGGAGGAGTGTACAAATTTTCTATTGAAACGTAGAAGGGCTAGCTGACGCCCAATAAATAATAAATTTTGGCATAACATCGCCTTCACCGGCAATCTGGCAGTGACAAGATTCGAACCACGGACCTCGAGCATGAGAGTCCAACGCGTTAGCAATCGGCCACCGGACTTCATATGTATATATGTTAAAAATGTTATCATATAGTTACCAAACAGCATTCATTTTCTGATTTTAAAAAACACGTAATTTTTACATTATATTATTTAATTCTGAAAACATTATTGTAAATAGAGAAAAAACATGATTTTATGTTGTACAGAAAAACAAATATTCTAATGCTAGGCTGAAACTATATAAGATCGCCGTTTTTTATTGATACTAACGAGTGGACTGAATGAAATACACAGATGTTATATAAATCAAAGCTAAATTAAAAGATCTAATTCTGAAAACATTATTGTTAATAGAGAAAAAACAATTTTTGATTTTATGTTGTACAGAAAAACTAAATCCTAATTCTTGCCTGAATTACGAACAACGCAATTATCTTTAACAGAAGATCGGCCGTCGCCAAGGATACTGTATGAATGACGCACATTACTGCAGAAAAATAATCAATACTCTATATTACGCATTAGACTTAAGGGAGAATCTACAGTAAATATGTTATATACGTAGGACGAATTTCTAGTTATTTTAACAAATACAGAAATGATACCAGGATTTATAAGTCTTAAAATACTATCAGATTTACAAAATCTATTATATTCATTAGCAAAATAATACGAAACAGTATATAATGCTATATTTGATTGGAACAGTATTATCTCCCTTTTTAAAATCAGACATGGTATACAGAGCTATATTTCTTGGCCAACACATAATTTTTCAACGTTTGATATTAGGTAAAGCGTGCTATCATGATTATATAGATAGAATTTAATTCTACCAGATACTTTACGGCGACTTTCAAATAGTTCTTTCATCGCTATCTTACTGAGAAGATACTTACTACCATTTACGTAAACCTTCGACCTATCTAGGTCTATGTTGATTTTTGTATACTGGCATTGACTGATTGGATTATGTAAATTGTTATATTTTAATGCAAGCTCGTCTCGTAAACTTTCGAGATAACTAAAGTATTTGCTGTCATCTGATTTGATAAAGGAGAGTTTGATTCTGTCAAATTTACTAAAACAAATACCTGAAATTTCATCGTTAAATTCAAATGATAATTGTTGGTTATTGACCATTATTTTTTTTTATTTTGCTAATAACTCCATCTGCTAATGTTAAATTTTCAAACATTATTTCTAATGTTTAGACAAAATTAATTGTATAATGTCCAAAAGCTAGTGTTTTAATTCCATCGCTGCAATATCTTTTATCATCAAAATTACTTAGTCCAAGATTTATGATCGTATCAGTTTCAAGTTTATGATGGTTTGTTCTGATAACATTCATTTTGATAAAACTGATGCTATTGTTTAGCGCTGCTTTAAAATCGTCAAAATTCATCATCTTTTTCACATATCCTCGAAGAATACCTTTAGCTTTCTTTGTAAGTTTATTGTCATCTAATATAAGAGCATACATTTTGCTTCTTAATCCAACAAACTCTCTCACCGGCACAAACATAAATTCATCTTTCATTTTACCAATAACTTTTTTATTCGAATTATCTTGAAATCCACTATATGCTGGATAATCTGATAAATCGAACAAACTTTTATTATTGTAAATATCCTCATAGACATCTTCACATTTTATATTATAAACTAACGAATCTGTGTCAGTAAATAGCAACTCCGAATCTGGCCACTGCTTTTTAGTAAAATTATAGTGAAAATCGTACATCAGCCACTTTGATACATCAAGTACAGCTGCACCAACATAAATAGTTTATTTAACTTTAAATTTGTCTTTCGTCGTTGTATTGCAACAAGATTTTCATTAAATATTTTCATACTAACAAAACCATCATCATTAACTAATTTATTTCTGCGACTAATATCATTGACAATTTCTATAGAGACCCTCTTGCGAACATTTTCCATCGTCTTATCGAACACTGAGTTGTTCATCAGCTTGAAAAAGTTTTTCTCAAATTCGGTTTTAGCCACAGCACGACGTTTTGTATTTAAGTCAATATAATTTGCCATCCATTTCGACTGATTAAACTTTAGCACGCGATGGACCTTTCTAAGAATTATTCCAGCATCTACTGCTTGTTTTAAATTTTTGTAGTGCATAACATAATTTCTTTTATCTAACAAATTTGGAACTAATTTATTAACAATCGAATTTTTTGATGTCGTCGTTGCTCGTTGTTCAGGTGATAATAAACTATAATTAATCATCATCGACTCTGCGCAAAAAGGATAATCATTATGTAGATCGTGTAGCCAACTAGGATAATCTAGATCAACTTCAACAAAATATGAGATATCTGAAAAATCGATATTAATTTTTCTAGGTAAATCTTTTTCAGTTTCTTTAAGAAATTGATTTGGTGTTATCCAATGAAACCCACTATGTGGCATTGGCTCTGACATGGCCCAGCCATACAAATTCACATAATCTAGATAAATAATATGATTAGATGGAAGATTTTATCATAATTTTTTTAATATTTGTTATTTGCAGCCGCATATTTTTTTGTTATAACGCTAATTCCACTTCTGATACCTTTTTCAATAAAGTTAAACATATCGACATCTGTCAGGAGATCTAGTTCTATTTTACTCGTTTTTAGTAGAGCGTCCCAAGATAATCCTGGAGCAGAATAATACCAACAGGGGTCTACCCCGTAATTGCTATAACTTACCCGACGAAAACTCTCAAAAACATCTGCTAGCAATAAAACATCTGTTTTCAAATATAGATCATGATAATCACCAAATGTTTTTCAACTAAATTTATTCCAAATAGCTTGCGCATATTTATATTCGTCATCTGTGATATTTTCATTTTTAAGTTGCGAGTAAAATTTATTTTTGCTAGGTAGAGAAATTTCATTAAATCTGCTCCAATCGTCGAGATACTCGTATGGAAATATACCTTTTTTGTCATATCGATATAGTTTTCACCGAAGCAACTTTTTAGGTTAGCGAAATCGCTGCCAGCGCTTGTAGCGCTGTTGACAAACTCATCTAATGATGCTACCATAAATTGCAGACTGTCAATAAAACGTAATTTACCGAGCGTCACCGACATATACTTTTCAAAATTATTTGGAATACATTTTATTACGTTATTTAATTTTAGTTTAGATTTAATTTCCTCATCACCAAATGCTTCAACTATGATATGACTGTCATAGCCACGAAAGTTATGTAAAACTACGGGAATAAAATCTGGAGCATGAAATTTTAAATTCCAACTATTATGAGCTGCTCCACGATGACAATGATCTCGCACCTTATGACGTGCTTCGTTAGAATCCACCAACAATTTTTCGCAAATATGACAATCAACTGCTTTATCAAAATCGAGTTGTTGTTTAGATGTTATTTTCATCGGAGCTGTTTTAAGTAATCTGTTAGAAATTTTATTAACTTCGTCTATTAAATTTTTTAATAGCCATACGGCAGGATTTTCACCTCTATATAACTGTATCGGAGTTGAAAATTTATCGTTAGCGCAACAAACTACTTTATAAGTTACTCCGCAAGGAATATGCTGTTGTATTTTTTTAGTACTAGATTTATTCGGATTATTTTCTGCTCCAACAACAGGAACGAGTAGACACTCGAAATCAGCGTAAATAACAAAAGGGATATTTAGTTTATGATTATAATTTTTAAATTTCAATATTTTTTCCCTTTTGCTTGGCATACTTATTCTTTGAACATTGGCACAGTATTTGAGATGCTCCTGCAGTCTTCCATCGCTAGAAAAACAGTGCAAACATCTACAGCAGAAATATTTTTTAATTTTATTTTTACTGTACTGTTTGCCAACTAATCCGTTAAAGTTTTTTATCCAGTAATAATGTCCTCGATAAAATAATAAATTTATTGTATTTTGCGTAGCATTTTCTGAGATATATCTCGGGTAAACTTTTTTCTTTCTCATCTAGTCCGAAAACGTTTACCGAGATATTGTTTTGTTTTTCAAACTTTGGTATATGATTTTCTGCTACTGGAAAAGTTATTCCTGAAAAATTTAGTTCGTCCTCATGTGGAAAATATTTGTTAACGCGATCAGCATTTTTTTCTTTTGGAAACATCGCAGAAAGAATAGACCATTGAAAACATTTGTCATCATCGTTTTTGACATTTATACAGCATTATTTGTTTTTAATTTTTTGAGGGAGATCGACGTAGCCAGCGCCGCTGCCGCGAAGTACGTTATATTTTGTTGTGTGAAATAAAACCTCTTTTATCATTTCATATTTCCAACCTGATCCTGACGAAGTAAATTCTTCTAATTTTTTGTTTATTTCTTGATGTATTTCATCGGCGACCATGGCAATGTTTGTTCCAGTTAATATTTTTCTAGATTTTGCTGTTAAATATGGTTCCGAAATTTCGCTGTCAAAACTTTTTGTTTCAAAATTACATCAAGTATATCTTCAACTGCGTGTACCTTTGATAAAATCGTATAATATTGGACTATAAGCTCGATACTTTTATGAGCAGCAAGTTCTCGAGAAATAACAGGCTGTAAAAGATGAAATAAATTTGTGGAGCTAAAATTTGCTAAAATTTTTTGATCATCAAGTTTGTAGCTATTATCGTAAGCAGAAAATGCTGTAGCAATTTCTTCTGATTTGATAATGTTCTTTTTAGCAATATCTCGCAATTGTAACATCATATATATAATAATATTTTATATTTAATTGAATTTTTTTAATTAGAGATATGAAAAACCTTATAATATAATGACAGAATATTTGAGATATATACCACTGACGGCGGAAGAGCAAGAAACTTATGTACATCCGATGTACAACCTATATGCTGCAAATGCACTTGGTTCTGTTATTAATATAGAATCTAAAAAATCTATCGGCATATCAACACCAGCTGGTATGCTAATTTCAGTAAAAGGCGATAATGCAGAAAGAATTAAAATGTTTAGAAAAGATTTTATTTATACTTTGTTTTGCGGCGATATTCCAGAAGGACAACGAGTATACAGAGCAAATGGCGCAGTTGCTGATGATAATATTGAAAATTTAGGATTAGAAAATGAATTTCAACCTCACCCAGTGTTTGATCTATATGAAGCTAATGATAAGGGAATTATTCGACGTATAAAAACAAAAAAGGTTGTTGGATGTTTACAGAACAGTGGATATCTTGATGTTAATGTACGTGGAACTAAAACTGATTTTGTTGTTTATAGAGCACATCGTTTTGTGTTTGAAATTTTCAACGGACTAATACCTAATAGTTTAGTTATCGACCATATAAATTATATTAAGACCGATAATCGTTTGGAAAATTTAGATCTGGTAACATCAAAAGGAAATAGTCGACGTGGAGCCGGTTCTGATGGTTCTAATTTTAAAAATCCAAAAAGATCAGTTATTTCAATAAATTTAGAAACTGGAGAAGAAATAAAATTTAGATCAATTACAGCTGCTGCAAAATATCATAAAATTAATAAACGTGTAGTAAAATTTGTCGCTGATGGTAGAACTAAATCAGCAACGTCAATGTTGACATTTGATAGATTTAGTTTTAAATACGATAATTAATGATATTTTCTATATCATTCAGAGAAAGGCAATTATGACTAAATTCCATAACATCATCGCGATTAAATCGTAATGTCATCATTTTATTTGTATCGAGTTTTATTTTGTCCGCTGCTGTTAATAAAAATATGTCAGATTCGCCTAATGTTATCATAACATCAACAAAATAAAAATTATGTCCAAATAAACAAGCTCGAATTGCTTCAGCTAATTCTTTGTGATTCAGTATACTAACTCGCTGATGATATTTTATTTCTCCGAACATCTTATTATTTATTAATTAGACAAAAGATTATTATAATAATGAACTTAATTGAGAGGCTGGCTGAGCTATATTCGGGAGATTTTGTTTCAGTTTCAAATGTTACATTAAAAAATATTACTAATGACAGATTTGCTGATTATACTGAAAAAGATATTTTGTATAACCACGACGACGACGAAGATGATGTTGTCGTTAGCAAAAAAATTTAAGCAGACCAACAACTGGGCGATATGATGTTAAGTACCATATTGCTAAAAAAATAATAAAATTTAATTTTACTGTTGCCGAACATCAAATATTTTGGCAACTTATAAAACCCTTTTTAAACGTGAAAATACCTGGACAACAAAGAAATATAAAATACGATTTTATTTTTGTTAAAATATTTAATTTAATGCCAATGGACGATGCGAGAAAATTACATTTAATTTCTTTATGCAAACCGGTAAAATGTAAGTCAGTACTAATAAAATATGAGGAAATTTATAATAATATTATTCGATCGCAGTCGATGATATCGTCCGAGTTGGTACCCAGCTATTAAATTTATCGCTATACCTACGCCATTTGACTAAACTTTTGTTGCCGCGCTTTTTAATAACTTTTTCAATAACAAATACATCTTCTTCTGTTTTCTGAAGTTCTTGCTCATAAAAACTGTTAGTTACAGGCTCACCTAATAAATCTTTTAACGCGTATGTAACTGGTATTGTTAAAAGTACTTTATCAACAGCAAATACTTCTTCGCTCCAGTTGTGAGTATAACCTTTTTCAAATGTTTTTTTCGTCAAAGGAATTCTAACTTTATCGCCAACTTTAAATTTGTGTCGTCGGTACATGTTTTCGTTTGCTAATATTGGATTTGAAATCGCGTCGTTTGGCGACATTTTAATCGTTCGATGTTTCGTGTTATTATATTCGTCAACAATGTTTTGTAAATTGTCAATATATTTATTCGTATTTTTAGCTGTCAAATACTTATGAATTTTTTCGTTGAGCGTGCGATTAAATCTTTCGACGATGACGCTTTTCCGCTCATTTCCAGCAACATATTTTTTAATGTTATTTTGTTCCAAAAACTGTTCGAACTTTTTATTAAAAAACTCCGCTCCATGATCAGTCCAGATTCTATTTGGTTTTCTTTCTGTGTTAACAATAATTTGTTTTAGCGCATCAGTCATCGATGTCCCTGTTTTATCCGAAACGGTATACTAAACGCGTATTTGCTAAAAACATCTACAACATTAAAAAGATATCTCTTTGGAGCGCCATCGGCGCCAACATTATATTGAGCTAGATTTGAAACATCAACTAAGTCTATCGCCCAGATATCATCAACGGCATTTGCGACAACTTTACGTCGCGGAAACTTTTTTTTTTAGGTCTGTGTAGCTCAATTGCAAGATCATCATATAATTCTTTTTTACCGAGTCCAAGTTTATATTTTGCTCCAATAAAACCCTGGACCAGCCTTTGGTCAATACGTTCTCGCATATTTACAGGTTTCATATCACGAAGTTCGTCTAACATTACTTTATTGCAGCTGTGTTTATTTTGTTCGCTTTCAGGAAGATCAATATCTCTGTAGCAGATATCATGGCGCATCGCTATTGCGTCAACTTGATTGTAAGGCTCTTGTCCAGGCAGCTGATTATCGTTTTCGTCAAGTTGTTTATCAAGAGGATTATAAGGTCCAGTGTATTTATGGCCTGGCAATGCCCAACCGCCTTTTGGTTTTGGCAATTTTCCAATAAATTTATGTATATCTATACCTGTTCCTATTATTTCTCTGTTTTTGCATTTCTGACAATATGTAACAATTTTATTTTGCTCGAGACATAAATCTCTATCGCAATCACAGCCGCATGTCATTATTTATTTTATAACTGACAAATTTTTCAGAAAATAATAATTTTATTATAAATCTAAAAAAATTAAATTTTTTGTCAAATTCTGACGTTTTTTCGACCATTTTGCCTGTTTTTTTAGCGATTTTTTGGTCAAATTTCTCGTTTTTTACGGGTCAAACCCCCAGCGTATTTATGAAATTTAATCAGATTTATCAGATTTATTCGGTTTTATAAAAAATATATTAAAATTTGTATTATATTATATAAACTGAAATTTGGCAAAATTATTTAAGTTTCTTGATTTTATCGTGTGAATATCCCATCAAATTTATGAAACTGTTTGAATTTCTTAATAAAATCGTGAAAACACCCCATCAAAATAAGTGAATTTTGTTCAAATTTCTTAATCGTTTCATATCAAACCCCCAGCGTATTTATGAAATTTAATCAGATTTATCGAATGTATTCAGTTTTATAAAAAATATATCAAAATTTATATTATATTATATAAACTAAAATTTGGCAAAATTATTTAAGTTTCTTGATTTGATCGTGTAAATACCCCATCAGATTTATGAAATTGTTTGAATTTCTTAATAAAATCGTGTAAACACCCCATCAAAATCGGTGAATTTTGTTCAAATTTCTCGATCTTTTCATATCAAACCCCCAGCGTATTTATGAAATTTAATCCGATTTATCGAATTTATTCAGTTTTATAAAAAATATATCAAAATATATATTATATTATATAAACTGAAATTTGGCAAAATTATTTAAGTTTCTTGATTTTATCGTGTAAATATCCCATCAAATTCAGAATTTCTTGTGCATTTCTTAATAAAATCGTGTAAACACCCCATCAAAATAAGTGAATTTTGTTCAAATTTCTTGATCGTTTCATGTCAAACCCCCAGCGTATTTATGAAATTCAATCGAATTTATCAAATTTATTCAGTTTTATAAACAATATATCAAAATTTATATTATATTATATAAACTGAAATTTGGCAAAATTATTTAAGTTTCTTGATTTTTTGGTGTAAATACCCCATCAAAATCAGAATTTCTTGTGCATTTCTTAATAAAATCGTGAAAACACCCCATCAAAATCGGTGTATTTTATTCAAATTTCTCAATCGTTTCATATCAAACCCTCAGTATTTTTCAATATAAAATTTATCATTTTTTTAATTTTTTTATATAAAAACGAGCAAAATCAAGCAAAAAGCAACAACATATCAACGAGAAAATAAGAAAACTCAGAAAAAAAAGGAAAAATATCAAAAAATGATAAATTTTATATTGAAAAATGCTGGGGGTTTGACCCTCAAAAAATAAGAAATATTACTGATTTTTTTAAACCATTTTCCCCAAAACACAGGCAAAATTGGTTAGAAAACACAATTATTGATTTTTCAGATAATATTGTTTCAGTCGTCTACTAAAATAATCTCCCTTACAACGTCAGGAGGGTAACCCGCTCCGCTTGTTTTTGCCAAAAACATACTTTTTGTTTCTTCCACAGATTGCGCAAATACTTTTCAGCATTATTCTATCATTTTTTGTTTTTTCTGTTTTTTCGTCTTTATCTTCTGTTTTAGTTTTACACTTAAGACAATATGTCGACATTGTTATATTTGTAATTTAGATAAAATTTAATGCAATCTCATCATTGGCGTGAGAAGGTTGTTTGTCAAGTTGCAAAATAAACTTTAAAAAATCTGGATTTTTGGTCATCTGTTTAATGAACATTACGCAATAATATCCGCAAGCGGAAGTTCCAACTGGTTGAATTTGATTAGACGAATAATTTATTATTTTCGTATCTTGCATTCTGCTCATATACTTTTTTTACTGCGTCACTTGGTGGAATTCCGAACGAGTCAAAATAATTATTATCATAAACAGCTACCCAATGTGTGCCAGATCCGTCATTAAAATCTTGTATATTTATAACACACGAACCTAGCGTTGGTGGAATTGCCATAAGTTCATCTTTAGAATAAACTCCACTGAAATTTTTTACTTTTTTTAGTTTATCAAGTATATCAAAATTACTTAACGCAGATTTTATCTCCTTGTTCCTGGCAACATTAGTCCTCGTCCTACTCCTAACAGATTTGGCAATAGACTTCCTGCCAATCCCGCTAGTAACGGGACTATTGGAATAAATCCCCCTTTTCGCTGTCGTGTCTTTTTTTTCGTGGTTGTCTTTCTTTTCGTCGGTGTCTTTCTTTTCGTCGTTGTTTTTCTTTTAGGCATTATATTTATCCATCACATAAAATTGTTACCATCGATATTCATGCAAAAATTTTCTTTATACCACTACCTCCAACTGCCTTTTTCGTTGCGCCAGATACTGCTCCTGACGCTGCTGCTAATCCCAATGTACCTAACACTGGCAAAATTTAGGTATTAACGTTCTGGCCATTACAGATAATGCCGGACCGAAGAAGCCGCCATGCTTTGCCATTGCGGTTGTTTGTGCAGAGCTTAAATTTAAAACAAAAGTTTTTTTTGCGATCGTATTTATTTACTTGTTTTTTGGTTAACATTAATTTTGTTAAAGTACCCGCTGCGTTATGGTTGACCTTCAATGATTCCTGTCTTTTCTTTGCAACAGCAGTTGCTAATTTTTTAACTTGACCATCGGTCAAATATATTTCTTTAACAATATATTTTGTCATCTTATATAATTGTTACGGATTAAACTTGTACTGACATTTTACCTCCGATAGAGTCCATTGTAACAAATCTATCGCTTATTACTAACGCATACACATTTAACTGATCTGCTGGAGCTGGAGCTGCTCCTAGTGTCCAAGTAATCTCAATATCAGCTGTGCTGTCTACAGCTCGCTCGCTATGCTTACTAACATCAAAATAAAATATCGGATAAAGTGTACGAAATTCCTTTACTGATATCTGAGATCCATCTCCAACATCTTGATATTTTTGTATTGAGTCGAGTAAATACATGTGCGGTCGAGTAATGTTTTTATTAGCGTCATCCGCAAAATTGCATTCTATCGCTCGTTCTGGATATTGCTTTGAATTTATTCTACCGTATATTCGTCTAACATCGGCGCTATCAAATATCGCATTATTTTGTTGTTGGTTATTACGTCGCGCTTGTCTCCAAAATACAACAAATAATTGCCGTGGTTTTTGTTCACTTTGTGTTGTTGTGACTCGCCATGTGTAGTCGGTGGTATTCGGAACTGCTGTTTGATATATTTTATGTTGCTGAAAATAAATTCTGTTTGTGTGTTTTTCCAGCATATTATTTAATTCCGCCATTTTAGTAATAGACGGAGTTATTCTTGGCATCCATAGTGCAAGTTTGTTTATGATAAATTGTACATCAGCTCCACCTGACCTAAACAGGCAGTCGTTTTGATCTGATCGATCTAAAATAAGCGTATGTTTAACTCCACGAAATACTTTATTATAGTCCCTGCAAAAGCCAAATACTGTACTTAACGGCAGTATCATTGTAATTTGATGTGATTGTGCTGCAAGTGTCTTTCTCCTAGTATAACCTTCATTGTAACGTCTATTTCGAAATCCAATTGTGTCAACAATTAAATCCAACATTTTGATGGTAGTAGCAGCTACAGCTGTTGGTGCTATACCAAGATTATTGCAAGCTGCAATAAGTGAAACTCTTGTAGTGTCTGCGTTAGCGGCTGCAGCTGGTTCGTCTATACCTTGCGCAGCAGCATTAGCAATAAGAAAATTTCTTACAATTACAAGATCTGCTGCAGCATCAGCTCCATGCGCTAAAATACCCTTTGAAATAAATTCATCTTTCACAGGAGTTACTACACCAGATCCAGTATCTTTAAACCACATCATATTAGTTGCAGTTGACCTGGAACAGTCGTCGGAAAATGAAATAATATTTCATATTGTACTTGCAACTTCTAAGTGATTTGAAATATCTTCGACAGTTTGATTGACCAGCTGATATCGAGCTCTTTTAAATAAACACCAACCATTATTTATAAGAGCTACTTCTGCTCCAGCTGCAATTGCGGCAGGTGCGGCAGGAGCTGTCATAATCTGACCACGAACTTCCAAGATTGCGTTATGAGGAAGTAAAAATACGTCATCGTCTCGAGTATTAAATGTTCTGACGCCAGCTTTATTAGGTTCGTTAGAATTTTCATCGAGATATTCAACGTATTCGAATTCTGTTACTGCGTCGTCTGTGTCATAAATTTCTGCTAAATCGAGATAATTTTTTACAGATATTTTTTTATTTATTAGGTTATACAAAATTGTTGCGGTGTTGTTACTTTAGATATTAATTTTTGTATAATTTGTTCTCCTCGTGGCGATAAAAGTTTTTTGTCGTTGTTATCATTGCTTGTTGAGTTTCTTTTGTTGGTGCGATTTCTGAAATAGCTTGTTTGATTGTCGGTGGTGCGCCTTTTATTTTATCAGCTATTTTTTGCCCCACAGCAGTTCCAGCAGCAGATGCAGCTCCAGTTGCAAAAACTTTTGATGCGTCAAGTGCAATTGGTGCAACTTTATGAGCTATTCCTGGAACATTTTCTATAATTTTAGCAAATATATTTCCCAAAAACCCTCCTACTATTTTTCTTCGATAAACTTTTTTTCTCTGTTTCATTATATCTGAGGTTGTATAATTTTGTTGTCTTAGAAAATATGTTTACTGTTCGCGCCTACGCAACGCGTAGGTGTAAATAATAAGTAACAACTTCATTATTAAAATCTAACTGTCTTCCAGACTGATCTGTCAACTGTATATTTACTTCTGTTATTTGATTTTCAACGTTTAACGGATAATAAATAATATGACGCGGAATAATTTGCATAAGATAACCAGGTGGAACGTCTGGTGAAAACCTGTATATCGTTTGTCCTTTACTACCTTTAGCTGAATAAGAACCAGACGCGATGGAGCAATTTACCAATATTGTGTTTACATCAGTTATATTTACTGGCTTTTCACCGTCATACGTTGCGAATACATCGGGAATAATAGTACCAATTAAATTATAACCAAATCCTATCAGTGATGCAATACTTTCGTGTGATGAAAAATTAACTAATATATTTTTTAATTTCATTCTAGCGCGTAGCGTATTATAATTTGGTGCAAGCTCAAAATTATCAGCTACACCTCATTTTTTGTTATAAGTTCTTTTATTATTTTATTTAAATCAGTAATATTATAAGCTACTTGTGGAATTTTTAATTTTATATATTTAAATTTTATATCCCCCGCTGGTGGAAGCGGATGAGTAACGGCAAATGTAAATTCATCGTTAATTCTAGTTTTTACATTAGCCATAGCATTCCAACAAGTGCAGGAAATAAGTCCAATTTCATATTGTTTTTCACGATCTAATTCTATTGGCGGAATATACTTTACTAAAAAATTTGCGCTATCTTTATCAGATTGACTAGAGTCCAGTAATAATGTTGCTGACATTTATTATTATATTTTTATAAAATTAAATCGCCGCGATTAAATCAAATCGTGATGTAAAGTTCCGTATTCGTCAGATGTTAATAAATTTTTTGATCTCAAATTATCAAGTATGTCAATAATTTCATTGTCAATTTCAGCACCAACATTTCCAGCTTCTTTTGATGATATCAATAGCATTAATCTGCCTATCATTTCAGTAACTGATGAAAATATTCTAGCTCCAGTTCCAGTTTTTTCTTTTTCTAAAAGTATTTTTTAAGCGATTATTATCATAATTTTTAAATAATTTTAAAAAGTTAAATTATCTTTTTTCAACATATTTTTTATTTCTAAATTTTTCTGCAGTATTTTTAAAAACAGCAGCAATAACAGCATTTCTAGTTTTTTCATAAAGTCCTTCAATATCTTTTATTTCAGCTGTATCAATTTCTCTGTAAGCTCTTATATTTTGTTCTGTAATATCAGTTAATTTTTTAATAAGATTATCGTATTTATCTTTTTTCCAATTATAAATATTATCAACGTCAGAAATGTCATTATCTTTCATAAAAGCAAAATATTCCGAATCCATTATTTCTTGTTTTGCTTGGTTTTTATATTTTTTACGATAATTTTTATTATCTTCCTCAAGTGATGTTTGTAAATCTTCTTCAGTTATCATAGGAGCTTCATATGTATATGCTGATTCTTCTGGTTCCTTATCCAATAATTTTGCTTCGGTACTTAAGTTACTATTGTAACGGCTTTTGTGTTCTTTATTTCTTATATTATTAATAGCCTTGATATAAAGATCGGCAATAATTCCATGTCGATATAATTTAATACTCTCACGATAATTTTTATTTTCTAAAATTATATCGCTACGGTTCTTCTCACTATCTTCTTTTATTTTTTCTAGCTCTTTAATTCTTTCGTCTGCTTTAAAATTATATTTGCTAACATGGTGTATTTTTGTACCTTTAAAGTTCTTATATTTATTAATAAAGTCTTTATATTCGTTATCTCTTATTTTGCTATTTATATTTTCCAAATCTTTTTCAAATCTTTTTATTTCTTCTATAATTTTCCTCTCTCTTTTAAGTTCTTCTTTTTGTTCTAGCCTTCTCTCAATTGGTCTAACTTCTGCTGCTTCTGCTAATCTTTGTTGAAGTTCCAGTGGATCATTTATTAGCCGATCTATTTCAGCTTGTCTTGTAGCAGGATTAGCTATATGCGCTGTAAGTTCCTCAGCTAATCTTTTTTTCTCCGCATCAGATCTAGCAATAATTCTTCCAGCGGCTGCTTCTTGTTGTTCTTTAACTAGTCCGAGTAAACCTTTTTCCTGTAGTCGCTTAAGTTCTTCTTCTGATAATGGCTTACTTTCAGGTTGTTTTCCAAGTAAAGCTTCAGGAACTGGTCTAAGAACGGCGGCTGTTGTTTCCGCTGCAACCACTTGACCACGTCGTGCTTGCTGTACTTGCTGTTTAAATTTTGCCTGAGATTGCGCAAGTTTTTTTTTTTATATTTTCTATATGTTTTCAGTACTTTGCTTGTCTTTCCATTAATTATATACTATTTTGTATAAAAATTACTGTAGATATTTTTCAATACAACATCGAAACATTTTACTCGTATCATTTGTTAATTTATCAAACAAAAAAAAGTCGTATTTATTTGCCGTTGCTTTATGATATAATTCAATAAATTTATCTTTTGTTACATCGCCACATTGCTCGTTCGCGATATTTCTAACGTCAACATTGTCGAGTCCTGGAAATAATATAGAACAACCAGTATTTCGCCTAATAAATCTATTAACATTATAAAAACCCTGGGCGAGATAAACAGAATTACATTTTTTATTTCGCGACAGTGAAAAATATGATCTTATTTTATTCATTTCTTCATTGTTCAGCGGAATATCATCAAAAACAACTATATTGTGTTCGGACGAATCAAGTTGATTAACTGGAATAAGTTCTTCTGGTTGTTTGATAATAAAAAAATCTTCGTCAGCCTCAAGATCATCACGAAGTTTGCCATTATAATTGTTAAATAGCTCGTACTTATCCTGTTGCGGATTAATCGTATAAATATAAACTCGATCGTAGTTAAAATTATCTCCTAAAAGCAAATTCATAAGCAAGTTTGTTTTCCCCGATCCAGTTCTTCCAACAATAAGATAATGACAATCTGGAAGCTCATTGTTATGTTTATGTTTCACCAAACGTTCTGTATCAAAATTTAATATCGACGATTTTGCCATTTGTTGTTATATAATTTTATGCTATATAATTTTGTCAGACGATAAATAAATAATGAGTTTTTTTTCAAAATTTGGAACATTAGTAGGAGATTCTTCAGCTGAAAGGACAACAGACGGTAAGGTTGATTTATCAGGCTATCTAAAAAAATCCGGCGACACAATGACGGGAAACTTGTTTATGTCAAATCAACGAGTATTAGAGTTAGAAACAGATTATCCGCCAATAAATGTCGTTGATACACAATCTGTCAGTTATGCACAACTTAAATTAGTCGACAATAATAAACTAGACAAATCTGGTGGAACTTTAAGCGGTAACTTAGATATGTCAGGAAAAAAAATTATAAATTTGGAGACCAGGTATCCGCCAGCAAACTTAAATCAAACTCAATCGGTAAGTTATTTGCAGTTAAAGTATGTTGATGATAACAAACTTAATAAAAAAGGTGGGACAGTTACAGGTAATATCAATATGTCAGGAAAAAAAATTATAGACCTTGGAAACCCAGCTTCAGAATTAGACGCAGCAACAAAAAAATACGTCGATGATCAAGAATCTAAGTACGTATTAGTCAACGGTGGTATGATGCGCGCATTTCTCAACATGAACAATAATGGTATTAATAATCTCAGAACACCAGAAACAGATTTTGACGCAGCAACAAAGAAATACGTCGACGATAGCAACATTAATATCGCTAGCGATCAAGTAACAGCAATAACAACAGTCAATGATGGAATGACTACAATCAACACTAATTTTTCCAATCACGTACAAACGTTCTTAAATTTTCGTAGAAATACAAACAAATCTATTAATGAATTTTTTGGAACTCCACCAACTGTTGATATTAAACTCTCTGACATTAACACAAAACTAAACGACATTATTAACGGAATACCTAATATCATTGAAAAAACGAATCTGATTAAAATTCATCACAAGCAGATCATCAATGTGGTATACACAGTAACATCAGGATCAGCAACATGGACACCGCAAAATACACTATCAAACATACTGCAGAGGTCACTGGTGTATATAGGCTGTCTATATTTAGCGGTGCAAAATTTAGTATATTTACAACATATCTATGGCGTCATTCAACCGATAATTTTTCTGGAACTGTATCTTTAGTGTTAAATAAGGATGCCGAGGAAATATTTCTACTGGAACCATCTGATAAAAAATAAACCGAAACGCCCTACTGGTGGTGTCTGGAATTTATCGCTGAAACACCTCGATTAAGTTAATTATAATAAATCAAACCCAGGGACTGACACTATTATATAAAATATGTAAACAAATATTATATAAATGAAAAAACATATAGTTGATTTCAATCATATTTCAGAAAACATTCCAGAACAAGATGTGGACGCTCTAATGCAGTATTATAGATATTATCATAAAAAACTTTGGTGCGTAAAACAATGTTACAAATACTATACCAAAATACTTCGAGTGATATCATATTTACCGTTGTTAATGACTAGCTCTGGTATAATTTCAAGTGAAGCATCATTAAATCCTTTTTTATTAATAATATCTGATGTCGGTGTTTCTCTTGCAACAGCGTATAAAAAAATTGAACCTCGTCTTGCGACTAAAAAAAATGCTTGTAAAACAGCAAGTATCACCTATAAAAAATTACTTGATCAAATACGATCTTATTTGCGGAGTATAAAATATGATATGGACGATTTAATACGCGAGTTCCGTATTATTGACAGTATGTTAACAGATATTCTGCCAATGAGAGTCAGCAGATATGAAAAAGATTATCATAAAATATGGGTTACAACAGTAGATGTTTAATTTTGTATAGCTTTAGAAATATCAACCATATTGTCAATAAATGTCATCACATCATCTGCCCAACCCGCTATTCTCACATCATTTTCAGTCGCGAATAACCAAACCGACCCATATTTTGGTGATATATGACATCCAACTTTTTTAATACAATCGCTTATCATTTTAGTTTTATACCGGTATAACTCGAGGCTGCTCTAATCGAATTAAATCTCTTGCAAAATCTGTTTGTCAGATCAAATCCAACATGTCTCTTTGATTGACAGAAGGACATTATATATAATATTTCATTTGTTTAATATGAAATTTTGTCTAAAACTATAAAAAATAATAAGTATAGGGGCTGTAAAGTAGTAGAGGTAATTGAGTTGTTCCTATCTCAGAGACCCCCTACCCCGACAAAACAAATTTTGTCAGAAATATGTTAGAAAAGTCTTATCATATGAAAGTCATCATTTTAAGCTATAAACGGCTGCTGACAAAAATGTTAACGTATAACGTTTTTGGGGGGTAGGGGGTCTCTGAGAGAGGAACCTCAAATTACCTTTACTACTGATATCATGAAAGATCACAAACTTTACATCATACAAACTAATTCAAACTGTGCATTATTTGACATTTTTAAACATGGCTGTGGCCCTTTCCTGTTCTTATTCTCCTAGGGTGAAGATTCTGTATGCACAAACCAGTCCATCTAATAATTATCTGGAATCATTGTCTTACAGTAAACCAGTCCATCTAATAATTATCTGGAATCATTGTCTTACAGTAAACCAGTCCATCTAATAATTATCTGGAATCATTGTCTTACAGTAAACCAGTCCATCTTGCATTAATAATTATCTGGAATCATTGTCTTACAGTAAACCAGTCCATCTAATAATTATCTGGAATCATTGTCTTACAGTAAACCAGTCCATCTAATAATTATCTGGAATCATTGTCTTACAGTAAAATGTTATTTCATGAGCGGAATCCTTCAAATGGAACATTTTCTCTACTTCTGGCATAATCGTGTGTTGCGTTACATATTTTCGTGTAAAGATTTTGTTTGCATCTAGAGAAAACAGTTATATTTTAAAGACCATTCTCTAATGATTCTTTTATTTGTCCATTTTTTCCATAAAAATGGTTCCTTTAATGTTATTTTTTTTAGAAGCGTCAATCTTCTAATGTTTTATTAATAGCTTTAATCGGCTATTTGCTCTTAGCCTGCAAGTGAAAGCAAACCCAAAACGTAATATAATGCAGTCAGTTACCTTTTCGTTTCCATTTTGAATTAACTTGATTGATCTTTCAACTGTTTGGCAAGTTGCTGTTTATTTTGAGTATTTGTTCTCTGTTAACTATTGATTAATTGGGTTGGGTAACTGTGTCTAATAGATTTAACTCAGCTCCGTTTTACTTTTGTTTGGTTGCATCTGTCTTTTTTTTTTTTTTTTTTAAGTAAACTTGCATGACCTTTTGGTAGCTTCACTTTTGCGTTGTATTTAGAAATTATCCGCCTTTTTAATGATAAGAAAAGTGAATTTCTATGCATAAACCATGATACAGCGGATTATATTTATGACTTATAGCTGATACCATGGAGCTGTACAATAATAATCTCCCGCCTCCACTTTTCGATGTAGACGTACAGAAATAAAGTAAATCAGGCTGCGTGCATCACGAGCGTGCATGGGCTTACTAGATTAAAGATGCTTCTTTCAAACATTGAGAATCGTTTCTCCAAATCAATACCGTCTTTAAAGATGGCCTTCATGCATTTTGTCTCTTTGGTACAAAATAATGTAATATCCAGACATGACCATTGCTTTACGGTCTAGGCTATTATGTTAAAGTTTCGATTTTTACCATTTTGGTAAAATGTCTTATATTATAGAAACGTCTTGCATGTCATGAATATTTTCTGTCTTAAAAATGAAACTCTTGTCAATTTAACACTTGGGCAGTTTTAAGTTAAGGATGAGTCAAGTGAAAACCCCATTAGATGAATAGAAGGTAAATATGGACTCATTGTGAATTCCCAACGATCTGCCCAAGGAAAACCTATGTTTTAATCATGATTGTGTATCACATCAGAAATTTGCATCACGCAACTTCAGTACAATAAAATGTCGGGGCGTGGGCAGTAATAAAAGCAATCTCTAGTACCGAGTGTCGAGATTTGAGTATGAATATAACTGCAAGTTTTCATTTGGTTGCATGTTATTATTCATTTGGTTGATTGAAATTATTTTTTTTTTCTCATTTGCCCATAGCAGAATCACCTTCAAAATAATTGTTACTCATCTTGCCTAAATGTCACTAATCCTGCGAAAATCAACTAACAGTTAATTAAGTTTTAACTCATAATTTTGTATTAAAAACATAAACTTAAAGCAATAACAACAATACTTCACAACAAGATTCGTTGAAATCTGAAGGTTCAGACTGATTTTTAAAAACAAAATAAGCTTCATCATCAGATTTAGATCCAAAATGCCCTGTCCGTGCCTTTCTGTTTCTTGGTCCATTAGCATGCCACAGCTTGATGGCATCTCTTGGGTTATAATCTTTGATGTCTGGTACATATTGACATGGCTGTACATTATATGTATACAGACCAAGTACTGACTGTCTGTCTGTCTCTCTCTCTTTCTCATCAAAGTTATGATTTATGACGTTTCTATACCAGCGCGCACCTTGCAAAAAACTTCGACGTTGTGGCTGGAACTTTAACCATTAAATGGCACCATATAGCAACTATTGTGCTGAGGCGCTCGTGAAACGATATAACACACGTACATACTCTTCAATTGTCATGGCGCAATACACTGAATCTTATATGCGAAGATCAGAATATTAAAAAACGTTATTTAGTATTATCCTGAAATATATTCTTTGAATCAGCCACCCGACCTTTTTTCATTGACCAATTCTAGCCCGATACCCTATCTACTTTTATAATCTATATATTGAAATCTGCGTTTAGGGGCAGTGCACCAGGCTAGGTCTACATGCACGAAGACTGTTCAAACCACATAACCCTGGTGTACTTGATGCATGACATAACATCAGTGGATTTATCGTATCTCAAGTATAGGATGTTGGTAGGTATTCATTTAAGGATGTTTATTGATTTCGCCAGTCTTACAAAGGTGTTTAAGTGCACACGTGTTCTGTATAAATGTAATGAAGTTGTTTGTATCAAATACGATAAAACAATGACTTCAAACTGCAGTCTTCTTAAAATATAACTTATCTACCTGAAGAGCATCGATGACGATGATGGGAAAGCTGAACAACGAATAAAGATCACCACCTTAGTGGCGTCTTGTTAAACACACACACACACACACATCTATCTATCTATCTATCTATCTATCTATATATATATC
>JAECUM010040352.1:0-14328 GCA_016617855.1 Megalonaias nervosa | reverse complement strand
TATGTATATGTAATTTAATTACTTATTTGTTAGTTTTAAATTTTTTATTTTATTTTATTCCATTACATGTCATTGTAATGATAACTTTGTCTACTGGATTTGATATTTTTTTTTAGAAATTCAGTTCATTTCTGTTTGACCTGATAAACAACCAGTAGTTTAAACACTGTCTCTAGTTTCTGACATTGGTTCAGAAATCAGATAGAATTCTAGTAAACAACTTTTTTAAATTATTGTTTTTATATTCATTGTAAGAGTAACATCCATTCAATGGAATCAAGGCCATACCTAGAGTACGTGATAATTAGCATGTAAAAAATATTCCACGTCGTTCTAGGAGGTGACCACGTGACCCTCATACGGGAATCTGCTTTGCGTCTTAACTTACTGTACAACCGTTATCTTGAGAAGAACTAGCCAGTCCGGCTTTAAATCTCCGACACGTAAAGGTGTCTTGTTGTGACCAGTTTGAGTCGATTTTTTTTTTATTTCTTGGAATTATTGATTATTTCCTTGGAAAATTCTAGTGCTCATCAAAATTTTCCGACAAAGACATTTATTGAAATTATTCGGAATTCAAAAACTGGAATATTATTTTCTGTGAGTCAACAAGGAACTGTTGACACAACACTTTGAAGGTTACGGCATGCGTCATAGCCTTCCATTTTGGAATTTCATCGGAATTCGAACTGTGATTCATTTAGGACTTTTCATTGATAGGACTACTATTTTTTAATTCTTGGATTAAATTTAAATTTGATTAATAAACTGTAAGTCCTTTTCGCATTTTTACCTTGTTTTTCTAGGGAAATAAATTATTTGTTAAATTTTACAAAGCTTGTTGTCTTCACTCTTTTCTTGTTACTTTTGTACGAGCCTAGTCACGTAACAAAAGAAAATTGGGGGCTCGTCCATGATATATGAATTTTGGCTAAAATATTTCAGAAAATTGTTTTTTGAAATTTAAATTCCCCTAGTTTTTAAATCCCAAGTACAATTTTACATTTTGTTTGAAATCTTTAGTGAAAACAACAGGCTTTTATTCACAATATCATCCAAAGTAGAGAGAATATTTTTGAATTTTACCCAGGAGTGTTTCGAAATTTTGAAAATGGAAGTCCAGCTTAAAAAGTTGGCTAAAATATTTCAGAAAACTTGTATTTGAAATTTAAATTCACCTAAGTTTTGAAATTTTTCAAATTCCAAGCACTGTTTTTCAATTTTGAAATCTTTAGTGAAATCAACAGGCGTTTTACAATGTCATGAAAAGTGGAGTTCTTTCTTTTAAATCCAATCCAGGAGCAGTTGGACTGTTTGTAAAAAAAGATGAATTGCATGAACTTGCCAGAAAATATGATCTTTCTGAGGCAAAAGCTTCTTTAACGAAGCAAGGAACAAAAACATTTTGGTCCAGTATTTGGTGGAAAAGGGTGTTTTGGATAAAAGTATTTTGATTTCGATGAATAAGTCTGTATCAGACTCGGACATAAAAGTAAAGGAATTAAAATTAAAATACAAAATTAAATTAGAATTAAGAAAGCTTGAACTTCAGAAAGATAAGAAGAAAAACAAATGCAGATGCAATTGGAGAAAGAAAAAGAACAAATGCATTTACAGAAAGAACAAAAAACAAATGCTATTAGAGAAAGAGGAGAGAAACAAATGCAATTAGATAAGGATGAGAGAGAGACAAATGCAGTTACAGAAATAACAAATGCAGTTACAGAAAGAACAAATGTAGTTATAGAAAAAAGAGAAACAAATGCAATTAGATAAGAAAGAGAGAGACAGAGAGAGACATGCAAATGCAAAGTGAAAAGGAAGAGAAGGAATATCAATTTAGAATAAAAGAAATAGAGCTGGCAAGTGAAAAGCACATTCGCACTTTAGATACAAATTCACGTTTTGATGTTACTAAGAATATTAGGTTAGTGCCCCCTTTCAGAGAAAAAGAAGTAGAGAAATATTTTCCTCGTTTTGAAAAAATTGCGGAAAATTTGAAATGGCCAAGGAAGCATCGGACTCAATTATTACAATGTGTACTTAATGGTAAAGCTAGTGATATTTACCATTCACTGTCAGTACAGCAAAATGCTGACTATGATCTGGCTAGGGAATGCATCGTAAATGGCTATGAGTTAGTCCCTGAGGCTTACCGACAAAAGTTCAGGAACTATAAAAAAGAAGCTGGAGAAACTCATGTCGAATTTGCAAGAGAAAAAGAGCAGTTATTTGATAGATCGTGCTTAGCCAAGAAAGTTGATCAAGATTATGAAAGTCGCAAACAACTTGTATTACTTGAAGTGTTGAAGAACTGTATACCTAGTGACATTAAGACTTATCTTGACGAGCATAAGATTGAAACCTTGGAAAATGCTGCTCGTGCTGCTGGCGAGTACTCCTTGGCTCATAAAGTTTCTTTTGTAGGCAAGTCTTCCACTCATCAGTCTTCTGGTAAAAAGGCATTTCAGCCTAATACGAGCCCTTCTAAAACTCAGTCTAGCACAACTTTTAAAAATCAAGCTTCTGATAAGCTTGATGAAAAATCCTTGTATCTTCCAACGTGTACATATTGCAGGAAGAACGGACACGTTATTTCCTATTGCTTCAAATTGAAAAATAAGCATCAGAATCAAGACAGACCTGTCCCAAATGCTCTTATTTCTAAGAGGTCAAGGTCACGGTCATGTATTGAAAGCAATACATATGTTGGGTCTATTAACCCCAGTCTGATTTTATTATGGAGATGTATGAACCATTCTTGTCGAAGGGTTCAATATCAGTCTTGGGTGATTTAGCCAATCCTATCCCTATTAAAATTTTGAGGGACACAGGAGCTTCTCAGAGTCTTTTATTATCAGGTACTTTGCCTTTTTCTGAGAAGTCTTCTTCTAATGAGATTGTTCTCATTCAGGGACTAGAGTGCAGCTTTGTTAATGTTTCTCTCCATTGTGTAAATGTGTCATCAGACTTAGTTTCAGGACCTGTGACAGTCGGTATAGTATCTTCTTTACCCGTTGAGGGCATTCATTTATTGCTAGGCAACGATCTAGCTGGGGATAAGATTGTGGTTAATCCACTTGTAACTGACAAGCCTTCTTTGGATCAGAAAGTTGATCCAATTGAAAATAAATCCCTGATTTATACCCATCTTGTGCAGTTACTAGAGCTATGGCAAAGAATGCTCTTGAGAATGATGTTGATAAGGAAAATATTCCTTTAGCTGACACATGTATTGGTCAGGCTTTTGATATGGTCACTTTCATTCCTAATTTGGATCAATCAAAAGGTATTGATCACAGTGATCCTCTTTTAACTACTCATTCTCTTTATTCTAATCAGGGTGACAAACAGTTACTTGTCGTTGAACAGGACAAAGATCCTGAGATCTCCTGTTTGTTTCAAAGGGCCATTAGTGAAATGGAAGTCACTGAAGTACCTGTCTGTTATTTCATTAAAAATGGAATTCTTATGAGAAAATGGAGACCTCCCGAGGTACCTGCTGGTGATGGTGGTCAGTGAACTATCAAACTGTAGTTCCAAAATCATTCAGACAGGAAATTCTTAGTTTGGCCCATGAAACTCCTCTGGATGGTCATTTAGGGATTAAAAATAAGACTTATCACAAGATCCTGACTCACTTTTATTGACCAAAAATCAAAAGTCATGTTTGTAAATGCTGCAGATCTTGTCATACTTGTCAAATGGTCGGAAAACCCAATCAGAAGATACCTAAGGCTCATCTGCAACCTATTCCTGCATTTGACGAACCATTTAGCAGAATTATGGTAGATTGTGTTGGTCCCTTACCTAAGACCAAGTCAGGCAACCAATATTTGTTGACCATTATCTGTGCGTCAACAAGATTCCCAGAGGCAATTCCTTTGAGGAATATTAAAAGCAAAACCATAGTAAAAGCTTTGATAAAGTTTTCTACTCAATTTGGCCTTCCCAAATCTGTCCAATCGGGTGAAGGGTCAAATTCTATGTCTGGAATTTTCCAGCTTGTCATGCTTGAATTTGGCGCTCAGCAATTCAAGTCAAAAGTGAAATTATGGTTTCACAGAATTTTAATTGAGAGAAGTTTTGAGTCTTGTAATAGAGTTCATTCTCTCTTGCTCATCTTCAAAATTTTCTTCAAATTAGATTTTACGGCCCTTACAAAGTAAAGAAGAAAATGAATGAGTTAAAATTGTAATAATAGTACTCTGATCTAAATAAATTAATGGAGTACTAGTATATCGAGAGAGATAGCCAAGTAAATCATGCAATTAATTTAGTTGTACCTGTCCCACTCACTGATGATTTAAGTGAAGAAATTCAATTGGACTCTGTTGATCTTGGAGGAACAAATCTTCGGAATTCGGAAATTATGAAAAATCTGGACCAGAAACTTTTACATTTGCAACAACAAGAAAGGAATGAACTTAAGCAGTTATTATTCGAATATGAGCACTTGTTTCCAGATATTCCCACAAGGACAAGCACAATTTTTCATGACGTTGAAATTGTAGATTCAAAATCTGTGAAACAACACTCTTACAGGATGAACCCTCTCAAACAGGAATACTTGAAAAAGGAAATTCAGTATTTGCTGGAGAACGATTTCATAGAGCCCAGTAAAAGTGATTGGAGTTCACCGTGTATACTTGTTCCGAAACCAGCATAAACTTTCCGTATGTGCACTGATTATAGGAAGGTGAACAGTGTGACAAAAACAGATTCATTTCCATTACTAAGAATCGATGATTGTATTGATAAGATTGGAAATGCCAAGTACGTCACCAAATTTGACCTTCTGAAAGGATTTTGGCAAATTCCACTAACGGAAAGGGCAAAGGAAATTTCGGCATTTGTGACTCCAGATGGACTCTATCAATATAAAGTAATGCCTTTTTTGTGATGAAGGGTTCCCCAAGTACTTTTCAACGCTTGATGAATATGATTACCTCTGGTCTAAATAATTGTGGTGCTTACATTGATGACGCCATCATCTACAACGACACCTGAAATGAACATCTAGCCACGATTAGGAAATTCTTTGACAGACTCTGTGATGCAAATTGAGAATCATTTTATCTAAAAGTGATTTCTGTCGTGCTTGTGTTACTTTTCTAGGACATATTGTGGGACATGGTCAAGTTAAACCTATATATGCTAAGGTCAAGGCTATCTCTGATTTTCCTGTGCCTATCAGTAAAAAGCAACTGATGCAATTTTTCGGTATGGCTGGATACTATCGGAAATATTGTTCCAATTTTTCTAATATTGCTGAATCCCTGACAAACTTGTTGAGTAAGAAAAACAACTTTCTTTGGACTGAAAAATGACAGGAGGCTTTTGATAGATTAAAAGCCATACTCAAAAGTGCGCCGGATCTTTACGGCTCCAAATTTCAGTCAATCTTTTAAATTATCTGTTGATGCAAGTGATGTTGGGGTTGGAGCAGTTTGATTCAAGAAGATAGAAATGGTGTCGATTACCCTGTGTGCTATTTCTCTAAGAAATTAAATAAGCACCAAAGAAATTACTCAGCAACGGAGAAGGAATGTTTGGCTTTAATATTGGCATTATAGCATTTTGAAGTTTACATTAGTTCAGCCTCTTGTTTTTACAAGAATATAATCTTGATATCAGGCACATCAAAGGAAAACACAATTTGATTGCAGATGCACCTTCTCGTGTATAAAAATATTATTTCATGTACACGTTGTATATTTCATAATAATTTTCTTATGTAATTTTATTTTACCTCATGTGTAATATACATATGCTAAAAAGAAAGCTTTTTTTTTTACATAAATCTTTCTTTTTCTTTATGGGGGAAGTGTTACGAATATGTAATTAAATTGCTTGTGTGTTAGTTTTAATTTTTTTTTATTTTATTTTTGTTTCATTATATTTTATAGTAATGATTATTTTTACTTAATTTGATATTTTTCCCCGTAAATTCAGTCTTTTGTTTTGACGCAAAGGTATGACTTAAGCACTATTTTTGGCTCACCTTGGTTCATAGTTTTTGTAAACATCGAGTGAAAACGATTGTCTATTACCAAGGTCATCTTCAGTCTACGTGTTAGCTCTGTTGTAAACAGTTTTATTTTTAAATTCATTTCCAGCGTGAGAGTCTGATTCTTAGATAGCGCTATTCTAGCTACGTGCTAATTGGGAATATTTTATTGCGCTGTTCAAATTAATGGTCACGTAACCAGTCAAGTGAGCCACCATGTGATCTAAATCGAGGTTAAAACAGCCATTTTGCCAGTAGATTGATCAGTCGTAATTTTTACACCTCAGAGTTCAAGATGTTTCATTATTGAAACCAGATTGTTTTGAAGTTCATCTATTTTTTGGAATTTAATAATTCATTCTTTAGAAAACTACACAAGTGCTTCATATTTATAAAAGTTCTGGGAGAAAGATATTCAGTTGAAATTTATTCTGGAATTCTAAACGGAAACATTATAAACTGTGATTCAATCGAGGATCTATTGCCATCAGTATAACAACCTCATCTGACGTCATCGCCTCCATATTGGAATTTCATCGAGATTCGAACCTGGATTCAATTAGAACTGTTTAGTGATATTGCTTATATTTTTCAATTTTAGGATTAATGTTTGGATTATGTTCACAAACCGTAAGTCCTATTTTATATTTTTATTTTGTTAAAATTTACAAAGTTTGTTGGCTTCACTATTTTCTTTTGTTACATACATTTGTACGAGCCTACACGTAACAATATATATATATATATATATATATATATATATATATATATATATATATATATATATATATATATATATATATAATATATATATATATATATATGTTAATACTAATAAATGTTACAAGACTTTTTGCTGATGATACTTCACGAACTTATACCATCCTTATACCATACGTGTATATAATACCAATGACATCGAATATGTGGTAAACTTTTAAAAGTATAGACCAATGGTCCAAACAATAGCTCGTACGTTTTAACCCTTTAAAGACCGAAGTTACGTGTCATGTTTGCTAAGCCCCAGCTATAAAGTCAGGTATTAGCTATAATCTACCTGTCTTGGGGATATTACCGCGGCCATGTGTTTGATGTCTAAAGATTTCCGCGGGCTAGTGCTGAACTCTTACGCAATGGTACATGACCGGTCGGAGACCGGAATCTTGAATCGGCACAGGAGATAGATCGCACCATCTAAACAAGGTTTGTAGTTATCACACCTAATTGTTAAAGCTTGGTCCAAAGGTCAAAAGGAAACCCGCCGGGTGAGCGGGGCATGTTCTTATCCGTTCCCACGTTGACAGACAGCTAGAGGGACATTGTCCGCTAAGTTTGATTGGATCGTTTCACAGCTATATCCAATCGGAATTGAGATAGAGGGTATGATTACAATTCCGACCCGAATGTTACTTCAAACGCGTATAAGAAATTTTAGTACTCGCCTAGAGGGATTGTGATTCAATAGGGTTTACTCCGAGAAGATGTCACTCGTAATTTGGCGACAAAACTTAGAGGTAGATTCTAAGGAAAGACAAAGCTTCGAAAAGGTCAGTAAGTTATTTGCTCGATTTGTGCATAATATTATTGCATCATAATTGTAATTATTTGTAGTATGTATACTTAATTACTAGTATGCATAATTACCTTTGTAGTGTTTCATTTACATGCATATTTGAAAAATGGGCTTGAGCCTACGTAGAGATTTATTAGATTCGAGGCGGAATTATGTAGATTGTTAGCTTGCGGGCAGAATTAATTTTGTAATTTGCTATTAGGTTACTTCGGAGTTAACTAGTGCATTTATTAATGCGTCATGTTAGAATTTACACATGCTTGAACTGTGAATTTGGAATGGTTGAAGTATGTAAGATTATCACTATGGATGTTTTAATATATCAGAGCATGGATATTTCAATATTTGCGTACTTTGAATGACTTGTAAGGTAAATGAATGCGTCTGATTAGTATGATATTGTTTAGTATAACGGGATTAGGAATATGTACTGATGTGACGGAATTCATTGATGTATGTATAAGAAGTAATTGATACCGTGATATATTATGACGTTGTTTTACCATGCAAGAACGTATGGGTATCTTGATGTGAACGAATGCGTGACCAAAGAAATTTAATAGCCGTTATCTGATGATAGGCTGTATGTCGTGTGAGATGAGAGGGGCTCAGGAAAGGATTGTACCGTTCTTGTGTTTTCAGAGGAAGCTTTTTGTTGGACACAGAACTTAGGGTTCCATTGGGTCCCGAGTCTTCAAGAGTTGGAGACGGAATTGAGGCTGTAGTCGAGACAGTCGACAGAAGAGTAGTCGTAGCAGAGAAAGTGGAGGAGAGGGAGAAGGAGTCTAGAGAAAGTGGAGGAGGAGATGGAGTGAAGAGAAAGTGGAGGAGGAGGAGGAGAAGGAATTTGGAGAAAAGATGAAGAGGAAGGGGAGAAGGAAGTGAGAGAAATGAGAGAGAAAGAATACATCAGATGAGTAGAAATACAAGGACAGGTGGAAATCAATCTCACACTGCTAATCAAGTGGTGCAATAGGCTTATTAAAGGTTCGAGCGGAAGGAGTGTAATTGGATATTTGAGTCATTTGATTATTGAATTGTTATTAAATTGTTATTCATTGAATTTCAACATTTTTGAATATTTAGCCATCTAACGGTCGGCATTCCTGACTGGGGGCTCGGAGCTTTACATCTATCTTTCACTAAATTTAACTTCCAACAAAATAGAGGCTGGGTGGGACTTCTATAATAGTTTCAATAAAACATTGTGAGCACCCCACCCAAACCATATTACATTTTTCTCCAAAAAGTTAGACCCTGTTTTTCCCGCGATTATTCACTTTGTTCTGCACTATAAACACCTTGGTCCGAAATTCACAAATTCATGTAGCTTTTCGTTACGTGTTGATAATATCTGTTTACATGCATCCAAAATCCTAAATGTATTCATGTCCATCAAATGCAATCGAAGTAGAAAAACATTTGAAAGATTTTATCTCTCTTATACACGCCCTCTTCTAGAGTATGATGATATAATATTGGATAATTACTCTGCCGCCTACTTGTTAAGACTCGAAAGACTGCAACATAAAGCTGGAAGAATTGTAACTGGACTTACCCGTTTCGCTTCTACTAACAATATTTACAGTGGAACCAGTTGGCTCCCATTTGTGAAAATTTCACAAACGCTGTACCTTTCACAAAATTGTATACGATTCTTCTCCCTCTTACCTTCAAGATCTGGTAAATCCGTAAGTTGGCCACTCGAAATATAATCTGAGACATAAAAATAATTTTTAACAAGTACATACTAGATTAGAAATCTCCAGAAATTCTCATATCTCTTCCATAGTAAAATTTTGGAACACTCTGCCTGATCCACTAAAACATAAAACAGATTATCACTTAGTCGGTGCGCTTTACCTATAGTGTGTGCAGTTTAATATTTGTGATGTTATAGCGTGTTAACATATCAATGATATCACTTTATGTGATTCTGATTGGTCCAGATAAGCCAATGAAATTCTTGCGCAGTATTCTCTTTACTGATTGGCTGCGATCGTGTGAAAATGTAATTACCCCGCCAACAGGAACATTTGAGTTACTATTACTAATAACATTTTGGCGGCGATTTTTTCGAACCGACTGCCCAAAGGGTATTGTGGGAAAAAGTCACGTCTGTCTGAATATGGCCCATTTACCACAACATCGGCTCGTTACGCCATTTATAGAAAATTATCATTCGCTGAAAAATGGCGATAAACCCCTACCAACAACAACAACAAATTAAACTAAGGGAATCGGTCAGTTGATAATGTTACGTTTATGTAATTAAACTGCTTGTTTGTTAGTTTTAAATTCTTTTTTTATTTTTTGTTTCATTACATTTTATTGTAAGGATAATATATTTACTGGATTTGATATTTTTCCCAGTAAATTTAGTGCTTTGGTTTGACCTATTTAGAACGCAAACATTTTTAGTTTTAGCTAACTTAGTTCTTAACCTTGGTTCCGATTTTGTAAACATTGAATGAAAATGATTGGTCATTACCAAGGTCATGTTCGGCCCACGTGTTAGCTAAGTTGTAAACAGCCTTTTTTACTATTCATTTCCATCGCGAGAATCTGATTCTTAGTTAGGGCTATTCTGACCTACGCGTAAAATGGCATTTCTTTTTACTGCGCTTTTCAAATTAGTGATCACGTAGCCCCGTCACGTGAGCCATCATGTGATCTAAAATCGTGGGTTAAAACAGACGTTTTCTAGTAGATTGGTAAGTCGTATTTTACACCTTTAGAGCTCAAGGTGTTCTTTTATGTTGATGCCAGTTGATTCATTCAGACTTCTTCTATTTTGTGGATTTAATAGTTTATATTCTCTAGAAAACATACAAGTGCTCTTCTTTATAAAAAATTCTGGAACAAAGACATTCAATGGAAATTATTCTGGAATTCTAAACAGAACATTATAAATTGTGTTTCAACGAGGAACTGTTGCCATCAGTACAACGACCACATCTGACGTCATCGCCTTCCATATTGGAACTTCATAGAGATTCGAACCTGGACTCAATTAGAACTGTTTAGTGATAGGACTTATATTTTTCAGTTCTAGGATTAATTTTTGGATTATATTCACAAACCGTAAGTCCTATTTCATATTTTTATCTTGGTTTCTAGGGAAATAAATTATTTTGTTAAAATTTACAAAGCTTGTTGACTTCACTCTTTTCTTTTGTTACTTTTGTACGAGCCTACACGTAACAAAAGAAAATTGGGGGCTCGTCCGGGATATATGAATTTTGGCTAAAATATTTCAGAAAATTGTTTTTTGAAATTTAAATTCCCCTAGTTTTTAAATCCCAAGTACTATTTTACATTTTGTTTGAAATCTTTAGTGAACAACAACAGGCTTTTATTCACAATATCATCAAAAGTAGAGAATTTTTTTGAATTTTACCCAGTAGTGTTTCGAAATTTTGAAAATGGAAGTCCAGCTAAAAAAAGCTGGAATTAGAGATAAGACAGGTTCAGTTTCAGATAGAAAAGATACAAAGGGAAAAAGAAATGGAAGTAATGCAGTTACAATTTAAAGAAAGAAGGGAAGAAATGCAAAGGCAATTTGAAGAAAGAGAGAAAGAAAGACAAATACAGTTTGAGAAAGAAAAATTAGATATGCAAGTGCAAAGAGAAATTCGGTTAAAAGAATTAGAGCTGACAAAAGGAAAACACTCCCCTACTTTTGATGTTTACAAAAATATCAAGTTAGTGACCCCTTTTCTGGAAAAAGAAGTAGACAGATATTTTCCTTGTTTTGAAATAATTGCGGAAAATTTGAAGTGGCCAAGGGAGCATTCGACTCTATTATTACAATTTGTACTTACTGGTGGAGCTAGTGATATTTATTTTTCACTGTCACTAGAGCAGAGTGCTGACTATGATGTAGTTAAAGATTGTATTTTGAAGGGTTATGAGTTAGTCCCTGAGGCTTATCGGCACAAAATTCAGGAATTCTAGAAAATCCACTGACAAGACTTATGTCGAATTTGCATGGGAAAAAGCACAACAATTTGATAGATGGTGCTTAGCCAAGAAAGTTGAACATGATTATGAATGTCTCAGACAACTCATGTTACTTCAAGAGTTCAAGAACTGTGTCCCTAGTGACATTAAGACTTATCATGAAGAGTATGAGATCGAAACCTTGAAAAATGCTGTTTGTGCTGCGGACAAGTATTTCTTAATTCATAAAGTTTCTATTGTAGGCAAATCTTTCACTCAGCAGTCTACTGGTAGAAAGGTATTTCAGCCTAATACGACTCGTCCTAAAACTCAATCTGGCACAACTTTTAAAAATCAAGCTTCTGATAAACTTGATTCAAACTCCTTGTCTATTCCAACGTGTACCTATTGCAGGAAAAAAGGACACGTCATTTCTGATTGCTTTAAATTGAAAAATAGGCATCAGAATCAAGATAGACCTATCCCAAACCCAAATGCTCTTATTTCTAAGAGGTCAGGGTCACGGTTATGTATTGAAAGCAATATATTTGTTGGATCTAATAAACCCCAGTCTGATTTTATTATGGAGAATTATGAACCATTCATGTCGAAGGGTTCTATATCACTCTTGGATGATTTGGTCAATCCTATCCCTATTAAAATTTTAAGGGACACAGGAGCTTCTCAGAGTCTTTTATTAGCAGGTACTTTGTCTTTTTCTGAGAAGTCCTTTTCTAATGAGAGTGTTCTCATTCAGGGAGTAAAGTGCGGCTTTGTTAATGTTCCTCTCCATTCTGTAAATTTGTCATCAGACTTAGTTTCAGGACCTGTGACAGTCGGTATAGTATCTTCTTTACCCGTTGAGGGCATTCATTTGTTACTAGGCAACGATCTAGCTGGAGACAACTTTGTGGTTAATCCACTTGTAACTGACAAGCCTTCTTTGGGTCAGAAAGTTGATCCAATTGAAAATAAATCTCTGATTTATACCCAACTTGTGCAGTTACTAGAGCTATGGCAAAGAATGCTCTTGAGAATGATGTTGATAAGGAAAATATTCCTTTAGCTGACACATGTATTGGTCAGGCTTTTGATATGGTCACTTTAACTCCTAATTTGGATCAATCAAAAGGTATTGATCACAGTGATCCTCTTTTAACTACTCATTCTCTATTATCTAATCAGGGTGATAAACGACAATCACTTGTCGTCGAACAGAAAAAAGATCCTGAGATGTTCTGTTTGTTTCAGAGGGTCATTAGTGAAACTGAAGCCACTGAAGTACCTGTCTGTTATTTCATTAAAAATGGAATTCTTATGAGAAAATGGAGACCTCAAGACTTACCTGCTGGTGACGAGTGGTCAGTGAACAATCAAATTGTAGTTCCAAAATCTTATAGACAGAAATACTTAGTTTGGCCCATGAAACTCCTCTGCCTAGTCATTTAGGGACAATAAAACTTATCACAAGATCTTGACTCACTTTTATTGGCCAAAATTCAAAAGTGATGTTTGTAAATTTTGTAGATCTTGTCATACTTGTCAAATGGTAGGAAAGCCCAATCAGAAGATACCTAAGGCTCATCTGCAACCTATTCCTGCATTTGACGAACCATTTAGCAGAATTATGGTAGATTGTGTTGGTCCCTTACCTAAGACCAAGTCAGGCAACCAATATTTATTGGCCATTATGTGTGCGTCAACAAGATTCCCAGAGGCAATTCCTTTGAGGAATATTAAAAGCAATACCACAGTAAAAGCTTTGATAAAGTTTTTTTTTACTCAGTTTGGCCTTCCCAAATCTGTCCAATTGGATCAAGGGTCAAATTCTATGTCTGGAATTTTCCAGCTTGTCATGCTTGAATTTGGCGCTCAGCAATTCAAGTCAAAAGTGAAATTATGGTTTCACAGAATTTTAATTGAGAGAAGTTTTGAGTCTTGTAATAGAGTTCATTCTCTCTTGCTCATTCTTCAAAATTTTCTTCAAATTAGATTTTACGGCCCTTACAAAGTAAAGAAGAAAATGAATGAGTTAAATTGTAATAATAGTACTCTGATCTAAATAAATTAATGGAGTACTAGTATATCGAGAGAGATAGCCAAGTAAATCATGCAATTAATTTAGTTGTACCTGTCCCACTCACTGATGATTTAAGTGAAGAAATTCAATTGGACTCTGTTGATCTTGGAGGAACAAATCTTCGGAATTCGGAAATTATGAAAAATCTGGACCAGAAACTTTTACATTTACAATAACAAGAAAGGAATGAACTTAAGCAGTTATTATTCGAATATGAGCACTTGTTTCCAGATATTCCTACGAGGACAAGCACAATTTTTCATGACGTTGAAATTGTAGATTCAAAATCTGTGAAACAACACTCTTACAGGATGAACCCTCTCAAACAGGAATACTTGAAAAAGGAAATTCAGTATTTGCTGGAGCACGATTTCATAGAGCCCAGTAAAAGTGATTGGAGTTCACCATTTATACTTGTTCCGAAACCAGATAATACTTTCCGTATGTGCACTGATTACAGGAAGATGAATAGTGTGACAAAAATAGATTCATTTCCATTACTAAGAATCGATGATTGTATTGATAGAATTTAAATGCCAAGTATGTCACCAAATTTGACCTTCTGAAAGGATTTTGGCAAATTCCACTAACGGAAAGGGCAAAGGAAATTTCGGCATTTGTGACTCCAGATGGACTCTATCAATATAAAGTAATGCCTTTTTTGTGATGAAGGGTTCCCCAAGTACTTTTCAACGCTTGATGAATATGATTACCTCTGGTCTA
>JAECUM010040350.1:0-50151 GCA_016617855.1 Megalonaias nervosa | reverse complement strand
GTCCCTCTGATTTTTGACACAAAACAGAAAACTAATAAAGTATACGTTTGTTTGGCTATGTCAAATATAGGCACATAACCAAATTTCTAATACTCGCCTCTTTGGAAACCTTAAATTTCTGTTATTTCATGTTTAATATGATTCACTATTACATTTTTACACAGGTATCTCATGTTAAAACATATGAGCCTATTGTTAGCTTATTACAGCTTGAAGTTATAAAACCTTCAAACCTCTTCTATCTGCTGAGTGACTTATCTATATATTTGTTTATGCATGCACACACTAGAATTTAATATAAAATGCTTTAGATTTAAATCATCATGGTATCTGACTTATTCTGCACTGCATGACTTTAAAATCAATGTCGAGTAAATAAAAACAATTGTTCCATCAAGTACGCTAGCTTTAGATAAAACAAGTTGGTCTGTGTATGTTAACAGTATATAGGTAGCAATGTTTAACATTCCAAAACATTTAAGAACCAAAAATTTTGCACATGCCTTGCCAGCTGATAGTATTGGCAATATAAACTAGTGTATTTAAACTTACGACTTGGCACACGCCAAATGTTACTGCTTTCATTTCTCATTCAATATAACACTGATTGTTAGAAATAGATGATGAAAATTGTGTGAATCAAGGTTTCTAATTGAGAATTACCTTTGTTCTCAGAAACTCTTCAAAGCATAACCTAATGTAAATTTCCCCATAGTACGGCAAAACTAGTGTCCTAGTTTTATTTTTTCTTACAATCCATACTATTGCTACTACTACTACTACTACTCCGCTCCGGTGGCCTAGTAGTTAGAGCATCCGCCTCTGATGCGGTAGGTCGTGGGTTCGATCCCCGGCCGAGTCATACCAAAGACTTACAAAAATGGTACTAACAGCTGCCTCGCTTGACACACAGCATTAAGTGGTTAGTGTTAGGACTGGTCGGCCTGGTGTCAGGATAATGTGACTGGGTGTGACATCATGCTACATGTCTGTTGCATGATGTGCCAGTACTAGACATCACTATAAACTGCCACACTGCAGACATCGTAGCAATATGACTCAAAAATTGTTAAAGCTACGTTAAAAATCCGAATGACACACACACACACACACACACACACACACTACTGCTGCTGCTGCTACTACTACTACTACTACTACTACTACTACTAATAATAATAATAATAATAACAGTAATGATATTTATAATAATAATAATAATAATAATAATAATAATAATAATAATAATAATAATAATAATAATAATAATTATGGTTTGTTGAGTAAGGTGCATGTTAAATTAAGGCTGAGTATTAATTAAGTTGGGCAATTGACTAATTCTATCTCTGCCTTTTTCTCTTTTGCCATATGGTACTGTGGATTGTAGATCACTTGATATTGATCGTAGATAATTGGTAGGGGATATCAGATCACTGAACGCTGAATATTATATAACTGGGTGTTATGTTAGATAACTGGTCTCTGGATAGTAGATAACGTGTTCGCTAGAAGATATATGGTAGATGGATAGTAGATAACCGTGTGTTGATAAATCATTGATAGATACTAGATAACTGGTCGGTGGATTGTAGATAAATGGGAACCGGAAAGTAAATAATTAGCTCGTGAATATAAGACAACATTTGATAGGTTTATTCTCATTCAGGAACCTAAGTTGAAATTCCAAACACGTGTCGATTTTGTTTTATTTATGTTGACATTCTAAAATTTAAAAAGCCATTAGTAGCTACCATAATGTAAAAATGTTTTTAAAAAATTGACAGAGATTATTGGCAATGACATTATTTTTGGGTGGAAGCTGAAGCAATTTTAACTGATACACAGTTTTATTTCTCTGCTCAATATCTGTTTTTCGGGATTCTTGCAAAATTCAACCATGAACCAGAAGAACGGTCTTTGCCTGTTTTTCCTCGTACTGCTGTTGTAACTACACAATATTATGGCAGCGAAAGAAGAGATGGAAGTGCGACACACACGACAGGTGGCGATCCCACCGGTATTCGTAGGGGCTAGAGTTAGTCCTTATCTTTTTAGCTCTTCTAGCTATATACGGTTTTGCTGTGCTGATTAGTAATGGAGTTCAAAAAGCATGTATCTTTTTATATCAACAGGTTTGGATATAAAATACAATCATGATACAGCGTTATGGCTATGTGAGATGTAAAGGAATATAAGGTTTCTAGCTGAATATTAGATAACTGGGATATTAGACCCCTTACCCCTCCAAAACACATCTATTTTGACATTTTCTTCACATATTCACATGGCAAAATAAGGGGGTCTCTGTGAAACACTTGTTTTCTATTACTACTATAACTGTTATGTTGAATTTAACCTATGACCTTGACCTTAGCCTTGACCTATAAAACTTACGTTGAATTTAACCTTGACCTACAACCGTTACCTTGACCCATGACCTTGACCTTGACCTCGACCCACGACCTTGATCTTAACACTTGATCTTGGCCTTTGACCTTGATACATGACCTTGACCCAGGACCCAGGACCTTAACCTTTGACTTTGGCCTTCACATTTGACCATCTTGACCTTGACGTTGGGTGAAGGAAAAGTTAAAAGTGGCCAGCTTAGCATTGGTCTTACTCTAACCGTAATAATAATAACCGATAATATTAAAAATAAACAAAAATAAACAGTAGCGTCATAAGTGGTCACCATTCCTTCATTGCCTTTTTTTGCCTTTTGGGGGTCCCTTCATTGATGCCTTTCTTATGGCAGTTATGGGGCACCCCACGAGGCTTTTCTTTTCGGCTGACATTCTTTCTGAACGTCCCTGTGTGGGTATCCTTCAAATGAGGTTGAGAGCTCACATACGCTACTGTTTATTTTAGAAGGCTCCTGCATAGACACCCACCCACCCCCAGCGAATCGCTAAACGAAACGAAACTTTAGAGATTCAGAGGGCTGTCTAGACTTTTTTATTTCATGTACCCCCCCCCCCAACATCAAACCCCGGGGAGAGTGCAAAACGCACTCACCATGTTGTTTGACGTGGTAAGGAGGAGTACATGAAATCCCTTGGGGTTGGAGCCCCCTACTATTCTAGAAATATCTGTCATCATAACACCCCCGCCGGTCATGGGAATAGAACTCAAGACCTCGAGTGCGAGAATTCAACACTCTAACACTTGCGCTACGGACTCTACTTACAAATATACGTTTAGGAAATTGTTATGAAGTACGTAATGATGTTCACTGCAGACATGTAGCAATATGACTGAAAAATTGTTAAAGCTACATTAAAAATTGAACATGGATCTAAAATTTACACACATTTCAGAAATATGCTGAATAAAATTTAGTCCGACGTATTTTGTATGAGGGAAGACTATATAAATGAAGCAAACATATCTGCTGGATATTGTTGTGCAACTATATACGTAAGGTATAATCTTCTGATCGCATGTGTTGTTGTTGTTGTTGTTGTGGGGCTTAACGCCATTTTTCAGCACACGATAGGCTATACATGGCGGCCAGTATTAATGGTGGAGGAAGAAACCGGGAAATCCGCGGAAAGAACCACCGACCCACGAGAAGCTACTGGCAAGCTTTCTCACATATCCACATTCGCCGAATCTTAGACTCGAACCCACGCAGACAGAGGTGAGATGGCAGTGATCCGTAACGAAGAGCGCTTTAGACCACTCGGCCACTCGGGGCCCCTCGCATGTGTTGTGAAACAGCTGTCGCAGTGTACATGTATAGCTGAAAGTCAATAACTTACCTGGAATTTGCACAGCTATATAACCTACTGAAATTAACGCAAGATAATGTATGCATCAAATTTATCAGTTAAAAGGCGTAAAATATTATTTTCTGTTACAAATTATACTGATTCACACACACACAAAAAAAAAATCACAACGGTCACGTAATGCAAGAACACTCTCTCCTTTTAACTATAGGGTCAATGTTATGCAATTTAATGCAAGAGTTTTATCCCCCTTCAAAATACAATGAAGACAGACGGAGTTATCTCCCCTCAAAATACAAGGAAGACAGACGGAGTTATCTCCTTTTAAAGAAGTTCCTCTCCTATAATTTAAACATCAACAGTAGCTTTTTAAATAATTCATTGTCGTGTTTATACAAATAAAATTTAATTTTTCCGCTTACTTCTCGATGACATTCAAATAACTCTGTCATTACTACCCTGTTGATAAAATACTTACTATCTTTTGCAAAAGCATTTGACCGATTTAGGTCAATATGAATTTTGGTATATTTTTCCTGACTGATCGGATCATGAAGATTATCATACTTTAACTTAAGCTCATCTCGTAACTTTTCAAGATAATAAAAATATTTGCTGTTATCTGATTTAATAAGCGAGAGTTTTATTATATCAAATTTACTAAAACAAATACCTGAAATTTCATCATTAAATTCAAATGATAATTGCTGGCCATTAACAATTATTTTTTTAATTTTGCAACTAACTCCATCAGCTAACATTCAATTTTCGAACATTATTTCTAAAGTTTAGACAAAATTAATTAAAGATGATATCGAATATATCACCTCCGGTACTGGCATAGTGTCCAAAATCTAACGTATTAATTCTGTCCTCACAATAGCATTTGTCGTCAAAATTACTTTGTCCACGTTTTATTATTGTATCTGTTTCAAGTTTGTGATGATTTGTCCTGATAACATTTGTTTAATAAAGCCGACATTACTGTTTAGCGCTGCTTTAAAATCATCAAATTTCATACACTTTTTACGTATCCGCTTGGCATACCTTTCCCTTTTTTTGTCAGTTTATTGTCTTCTAAATTTACGGCATACATTTTACTTCTTAGTCCAACAAATTCTCTAACTGGCACAAACGTAAACTCATCTATCATCCTGCCGATGACTTTTTATTTGCATCATCATGAAATCCACTACTTGTTGGATAATCTGATAAATCAAATAACTCCTTATGATCATAAATATCTTGATAAACATCCTCGCATTTTATGTCATAAACAAGTGAGTCCGTATCAGTAAATAGCAAATCCGAATTTGGCCACTGCTTTTTGGTAAAATTATAGTGAAAGTCGTACATTAACCATTTTGAAATATCAAGTACAGCTGCACCAATATAAATCGGTTTATTTAACTTTAAATTTATCTTTCGTCGCTGTATTGCAACAAGATTTTCATTAAATATTTTCATACTGACAAAACCCTCATCGTTGACTAATTTATTTCTGCGATTTACATCATTAACTAGCTCGATGTTTACTCGCTTTCTGATATTTTCCATCGTCTTACCGAACACTGAATTGTTCATCAACTTGAAAAGTTTTTCTCAAAATCAGTCTTAGCAATAGCACGACGTTTGGTATTTAACTCAATATAATCTGCCATCCTACGAGACTGATTGAATTTTAGCACGCGATGAACCTTCCTAAGGGCTAACCAGAGTCTACTGCTTGTTTTAAATTTTTGTAATGTATCACGTAATTCCGTTTACTGAGTAAATTTGGAACTAGCTTATTAACGATCGAATTTTTAGCTGTTGTCATTGCCTGTTGTTCAGGCGATAATAAACTGTAATCGATCATCAATGACTCTGCACAAAACGAATAGTCGTTATGTAGAGCATGTAACGAACTAGGATAATCAACATCAACTTCAAGAAAATAACTGACATCGGAAAAATCATTATTGATTTTTCTGGGTAAATCTTTTTTCAGTTTCTTTAAGAAATTGATCTGGGGTATCAAATGAAATCCACTGCACGGAATTGGCTCTGACATTGCATAACCATACAAATTAACAGTGTCCAGATAAATAATATAATTTGACGGTAAATTTTTATCGTAATTTTTTAGGTACTTATTGTTAGCTACCGCATATTTTGGGTTATAATACTAATTCTGCCGCGAATCCATTTTTCAATAAAACTAAACATATTAACATCAGTTAAGAGATCCACTTCTATCCTACTTGTTTTTAGCAGAGCATCCCATGTCAATCCTGGCACAGAATAATACCAACACGGGTCTAATCCATAATTTTTATGACTAACTTTACGAAAATTTCAGAAAACATCAGCTAACAATAACACATCTGTTTTCAAGTATAAATCATGATAATCACCAAATGTCTTACAACCAAATTTATTCCAAGTTTCTTGTGCGTATTTGTACTCGTTGTTGGATATACCTTCACCTTTTAGTTGCGAGTAAAATTTATCTTTGTCGGGCAGAGAAGTTTCATCAAATCTGCTCCACTCGTCGACGTACTAGTACGGAAAGACTACTTTTTTTTTGTCAGGTAGGTATAATCACCACCAAAGCAACTTCGTAGATTACCAAAACTGCTACAACCTTTAACAAGCTCATCCAGTGGCGCCGCCATAAATTGCAGACTGTCCACGAAACGTAATTTGCCGCGCTAACTGATATATATTTTTCAAAATTGTTCGGAACACATTTTATTACACTACCTAACCTTAGTTTAGATTTAATTACCTTATCGACAAATGCTTCGACAATAATATGACTATCATAACCACGGAAAAAAATGTAAAACGACAGGAATAAAATCTGGCCAATGAAATTTCAAATTACAATTATTATGTGCAGCTCCGCGATATTAGCCGGTTAGATGACAGTGATCGCGCACTTTATCAAGGCCGAGGACTGGTTTCTCGCAGATGTGACAATTAACTGCCTCGGAAAAATCAAGTTGTTGTTTTGGTGTTATTTTTCTTGAAGCTGTTTTAGATATTTTGTCGGTGATTTTATTAACATCATCTATTAAATTTTTTAGTAACCACACGGCAGGATTTTTACCCCTATACAATTTTATTGGACTTGAAATATTATCTTTAGCGCAACAAACTACTTTATAAGCTACTCCACAGAGAACATGTTGTATTTTTCTGGTGCTAGATTTATGTGGATCATTTTCTGTAAACAAGTAAACACTCGGAGTCAGCATAAATAACAATACATTAAAACATCATCTTTGTTAAATTTTAGCGTCATTACTGCACTATCATTAAGTTTATTTTTTTTTATTAGAATCACCTTGCATCACATTAACGTTGACAGAATAAGAACTATATCCCGACAAACATTTTCGCATTGCTTCGGCTAATTCTCTGTAATTTAATATATCAACTTTCTGATGATACTTTATCTCGCTAGTCATTTATAATAGTAAATTAGATAAAAGTATATTATAATATGGACTTGATGAAACGACTTGCTGATATAATCGCAGACGATAATTTTACACCGCAATATAATCGCGGAGGAGATATTATAGTCGCAGATAAACACAACTCTGCTGGTTATATAGAAGACGATATTCTATTTAACAACGACGACAAACAAGACGAAATTGTTGGCGTGGTTGATAAAAAAAATTACAGCAGACCGACAACTGGACGATATGATGTTAAGTATCATATCACAAAGAAAATCTCGAAATTTAATTTTTCTGTAGATGAAAATCAGTCTTTCTGGCGGCTGATAAAACCCTTTTTAAACATTAGAATACCGGGCCGACAGAAAAATATAAACTTCGACTTTATATTTGTCAAGATTTTTAACCTAATGATGATCTCTGATGATCGCAGACAATATCTAATATCGTTATGTAAACCTGTAAAATGTAAATCTGTCAAACGTAAGTACGAGGAAATTTATAACAATATTATTATTTTATCGACTTGGCTGGAACCCAGCTATTAAATTTATCGCTGTAGCCGCGCCACTTGACAAGGCTTTTATTACCTTTCTTCCTGAAAACTTTTTCAATAACGAAAACATCTTGCTCAGTTTTCTGAAGTTTTTGTTCGTAAAACCTACCTGTTATTGGTTCACCTAATAAATCCTTTAGTGTATATGTTACAGGTATTGTCAGTAAACCTTTATCAAGAACAAATACTTCTTCGCTCCACTTTGGGGTAAATCCTTTTTCAAATTTTTTTTTCGTCAGAGAAATTCTTACTCGATCACCAACTTTAAATTTATGTCTGCGATACATGTTTTCGTTTCCAAGAATCGGATTTTTAATTGCGTCGCTTGGTGACATTTTAACTGATCTGTGCTTCATGTTATTATAATTATCAACAATCTGCTGTAGATAGTCGATATATTTATTTGTATTTTTAGCTGTCAAATGTTTATGTATCAGCTCGTTTAGTGTGCGATTAAATCGCTCGACGACGACACTTTTTGCTTCGTTTCCTGTAACATACATTTTTTTTATGTTACTTTGTTTCAGAAACTGTTCGAATTTTTTATTAAAAAACTCCGCTCAGGGATCGGTCCAGACCTTATTCGGCCTTCTTTCCGTATTAACGATAATTTATTTTAACGCATGAGTAATCGATGTTCCAGTTTTATCCGAAACAGGTACACTAAACGCATATTTACTAAAAACATCTATGACGTTGAAAAGATATTTCGCGCCAACGTTAAATTTACTAAGACCTGACACATCAACTGAATCTATCGCCCAGATATCGTCAACTGCATTCGCGACAACTTTACGTCTCGGAAATTTTTTTTTAGGTTTATGTAGCTCTGATGCCAGATCATCATACAATTCTTATCCAGGACCTAACTTATATTTTGTTCCTATCATTGTTTGAACTAACCTTCTATCAAATCGTTCTCGCATATTTGCAGGTTTCATATCTTTAAGTTCGTCTCCCATTACCTTATTACAGCCGTTCTTATCCTGTTCGTTATCACGATAACAAATATCATGACGCATTTCTGTTGCATCGACACCATTGCATTGTTCTTGTCCTAGTAATGGATTATCATTATGGTCAAGTTGTTTGTCCAGTGGATTGTACGGTCCAGTATATTTATGGCCAGGCAATGTCCAGCCAGTCCTCGGCCTTGGTAATTTTCCAATAAATTTGTGGATGTCAATGCCGCTGCCAATTACCTCACGTTGATTGCATGATTGACAGTATATAACAATTTTATCTTGTTCTATACAAAGATCTTTATCACAATTACAACTACATGTTAATTTTATTTGTTAATCGTCGACAAAAATATTTACCTTCGGCAATTAATCATCTACTAAAATAACCTTGTCAGGGCACAATCCAGATCCAGTTGTCGATTTCAGAAACATGCTTTTTTTTCTACCGCAAACAGCGCAAATGCTTTTAAACATCACCCTGTTGTTCGTTGTATCTTCTGTTGTCTCGTCGGTATTCGCTGTTTTTGTTTTACATTTGAGACAGTATGTTGACATATTCCTTAGTTTAGATAATATTAATTGCAATCTCATCATTAACGAGTCCGGCGACGGAGTCAAACTGTAAAATAAATTTTAAAAAATTAAATTTAGGCTGGGACATTTGTCGGATAAACATAATACAATATAACCACAAGCTGATGTTCCAACCGGCAGTAGTTGATTAGACGAGTAATTTATTTTTTTAAATTTTTTTAAAATATATTTTGTTATAAGATCACTCGAAGGAAGTCCGTTTCGAAATTACTCAACGGCTGTGACTTCAACGGCGTCTGCTGCCTGGTAGAGTCATTCCAAGTCCTATCCCTAGCAGGTTTCGAATTAGACTGCCTGCTAACCCCGCTAGCAGAGGAGCGAAAGAAATAATTCCTCCTTGTTTTGTTTTTCTTGGCTACTTCATTTGTTTTAGATTTTGTCGCTGGCGATTTCTTTTTTAGCTGGCATTATATTATTTATTATTATATAAAATTTGTTTGATTCCGTCTCCAGATACTGCCTTTTTACTTGCTCCAGATACTGCCCCTGACGCTGCCGCGAGTTCCATTGTTCCTATTACAGGTAGAATCTTTGGTAAAATTACAGAAAGTGCTGGCCCAAAAAATCCGCGGTGTTTTGACATAAATTTTACCCGTACAACAGATAACCTAAGGATGAAGGGTTTTCCCTGATCTAGCCTATTGATTTGGTCTTGAGTTAACATTACTTTCACTGCGGAAGCGCCCGTCTTTGGGGATATCATTACAGAGACAGAATTACGTTTGGCAACCGCTGCTGATAATTTTTTAATTCGGCTGGGCGTAAGGTATATTTCCCTAGCTGTGTATTCCGTTTTCATTTTATACTTGTTTGTTAGATTAAACTTGGACAGTCATTCGGTCTTTTACGGAGTTGATTGTCAAGAATCTAGCACTGACAACTAGTGCATATACGTTATACTGTTCGGCTGGCAGTACGCCAAGCGTCCAAGTGACTTCAATATCAACAGTCGATCCAATAACTTGTTCGGGATTCTTTGATATGTCAAAATAAAAAATTGGGCATAAAGACCTAAATTCTTCTACACTTATTTGGCTTCCACTGTCAGCGTCCTGATATGTTTGCAAAGCCTCCATAAGATATATGTACGGCCGAGATATGTTTCTTGTTTCATCGTCAGCAAAATTGCATTCGATTGCACGTTCGGGATATTGTTTAGAATTTACTCGTAAAAATATTCGTCTATCTTTAGGGTTATCAAATATAGAGTTGTTCATTTCTTGATCATTACGACGTGCCTGTCGTTGAAATACAACAAACATGTGTCGTGGTAATTGTTCGCTTGGTGTAGTTGTAACACGCCAGGTGTAATCAGTTGCGTTAGGAATTGCGGTTTGATAAATTCTGTTTTCCTGAAAATATATTTTTTTCGTGTAAGCGGTCAATAAAGATTCGAGTTCCATTGTTTAGCTACAGATGGGACAACTCGTGGCATCCACAGCGCTAATCTTGTAATAGCAAACTGTCCTTCAGCTACTCCACCAGCGTGTATTATACAATCGTTTTGATCAGCTCGATCTAAAACAAGTGTATGTTTTATTCCGCGAAAAACTTTGTTATACTGTCGGCAGAATCTAAATATTGTGCTTAACGGAAGCATCATCGTTATTTGGCGAGATTCTGCAGCAAATGTTTTTCGGTTGGCATATCCCACGTTATAGTCATGTCGTCGTAATCTTGTAGCAGCTAATTTTATTGCGTCTCCGATATCAGCAACTGCGTTCCCAGCGGGATCAGCGATTAGATTATTATTGTCTAGAGCAGGATTACCAGCATCAGTACGAAACTCGCTTGAAACAACTGTCCCAAGTGAGGTATCTTTAAACCACATCATATTTGTGGCTATTGATCTTGAATAATCATCGCTGAACGAGACGATATTTAGTATTGTAACTGCTATGGGCAAGTGCATTGAAATATCTTCCACAGTCTGAGTGGACAGTTGGTACTATGCACTTTTAAACAAGCTCCAACCGTTATTGACAAGTGCTATTTCTGCACCAGCTGCAATATCACCGCCTATCGCAGTTAGTAAATGACCACGCACTTCTAACACCGCCTTGTGTGGTAATAGAAACACATCCTTGTCCCGCGTGTTAAACGTTCTGTTGCCAGGTTTATTTGGTTCATTTGAGTTTTCGTCAAGATACTCAACATACTCGAATTCTGTTACTGTGTCGTCGGTATCATGTTCTTCGGCAAGATCGAGATAATTTTTAACAGACATTATTTATTCTATAATCCACACAAAATTTAAGTAACTAAAAAGCAGCAAGAGTTATTCTTGTTTTCTTTACTAACTTACGGACCACCTCTTCGCCACTTGGTGACAGTAATTTATTTGTTGTAGCTATCACAACTCGTTCTGTTTCTGATATTGGTGCAATATCTAAATTTGCTTGTTTTATTTCTGCGGTTGGCGGTGGACCCTTAAATTTATCAGCAATCTTTTGTCCTACTGTGGTGCCTGCCGCAGATGCGGTTCCCGTCACAAAAGCTTTACCTGCGTCAACTGCAATTGGTGCTACTTTACGCGCAATTCCCGGGATATTCTCGATCACCTTTGTAAATATATTTCCAAAAAATCTGCCTACAATTTTTCTTCGATAAACTTTTTTTTTGTCTCATCGCTGTTATTAAATTAGGTTCCAAAAATTACCCCGACGACTACGAAATCGATAGCGAAGCAATTGCGCGCGTAGGTGTAAATAATACGTGACAATTTCGTTGTTAAGATCTATTTGTCGTCCTGATTGATCTGTTAGTTGTATACTTATGTCTGTGATCTGATTTTCAGGAGTAATGGGATAGTATATTATTTGTCGATGAGTAATTTGCATCAGTGAACCAAGCGGGACATCTGGTGAAAATCTATAGATTGCTTGCCCGCGACTTCCCTTGGCTGAGTAAGACCCTAATGCAATGGAACAATTGATTAAAATTGTATTTACTTCTGTTATGTTAACTGGAAGATCGATCTCCGTCATATGATACACTTTGCTCTGCAACACTGCCATACTGTCGACGATTAAATCCTAGCAACGATGCGATACTAGTCGTTGAAAAATTGATTATCAAATTACTTTCTAGTGTGATTCTGGCTTGTAGCGTATTATAGTTTGGAGTTAATTCAAAATTGTCTGCGGCAGTGCCAATTAGTTCTCTTATTGTTTTGTTTAGATCAGTTACATTATACGCCCCCTGTGGTATTTTGACTGATACCCAAGCACCAGAATTAAATGTGAAGTCGTCATTGACGTTTGTTTTTACACTTGCCATATAATGCCATATCGTAGCGGAAATTAATCCGATTTCGTACTGGCTATCAGGATCTAGTATTATTAGTGGATTATAGTAGGCAGAAAAGTTTGCGCTGTTTCTTGTTGTTTGTGACGAGTCAAGTAATAGTGTTGTTGACATCTATATAAGATCGTTATGTAAAATTTCATACTTGTCTGCTGTCAGTAATTTACTCTATCTAAGATTATCTAATATATCAACAATTTCGTTGTCGATTTCTGTACCTGTATTACATGCTTCTTTTGATGATACTAATAAGATAAGTGGGTCAACCAGTTCGGGGTTTAATGTAAAAACTTTAACACCAAAACCGAGTCTCTGATTAACTGCATTTTTGGTACGTTTTCTTTCAATTCCTCAAAGTACGGCGAAAAAAACTGATTTTATACGGGTCTTTACGATGTTGATATTGTTTTGCAGTATCAGGTACAACTGACGCAAGTATTCCACTACGCATTTTGCCAACATTTTTCAACAAATACGGATCTTCAGGATCGTATTCTAAAATTTGACGCTTCGTTTCCTTCTCCAATAATAAATTCTAATACTATAGTAAACTTTGTATAATCATCTTCTATCCATTTTCTTATGTTTTGAATATCATCATCAATCCCTAAACTTTTATCATGAAACTCAACAAAATCTTCCAATTCAATATCAGTAATATATTCCTTCGCCATACTTATCAATTTTTCAAAATCTTTTTTCGCAATTATTTCAGCAAATTCTCTCACACGTTCAGCAGGTACATTAACATCTTTTTGTCTGTTAATGTAATCAGTTACCTCATGTATTTTACTTTTTTCTTCCACTGTTTCAGCATTTTTTTTAACTGTTTCCTCCGCCTGTGCTTCTTGTTGTTCTTTTAACTGCCCTAACGAACCTTTTTCTTGTACTTTTTTTAGTTCCTCTGGAGATAATGTTGATATTTCTGGTTGTTTGCCAAGTACTGCTTCCGTAACAGGTTTAAAAATTTTGTGGTTTTTTTCTTCTGCAGTACGTTGTTCCTTGACGTTCCTCTGTCACTTATTTCTCAAAAGCAGCTCGAGTTTCAATAACTTTATTTAGTAAATCAATTTTTTTTTATATTTGTCCATTGTTACTTTTTACACGCGATAAAAAATTCATCTACAGAAATGTGTCGATACAACAACGAAACATTTTAGCTAGATCACGTGCTAGTTTATCAAATAAAAAAAAATTGTATTTGTCTTTGGTTGTTTGATGATATAATTCAATACATTTATCTTTTGTTACATCACCACATTGCTCGTGTGCAATATTTCTCACATCAACATTATCTAGCCCTGGAAATAATATAAAACATCCCGTATTTCGCCTAATAAATCTGTCAACGTTATAAAAACATTGCGCGAGATAAATCGAATTACATTTTTTGTTACGCGATAATGAAAAATACGAATTAATCTTATTCATCTCCTCGTTGTTTAGCTGAATATCGTCAAATACAATTATTTTATGCTCGGACGAATTAAGTTCGTTGACAGGGATTAATTCCTCTGGTCGTTGTATTAAAAATATATCGTCGCATGCGTCAAGCTCATCACGAAGTTTATCGTTGTATTCGCGTAATAACTCGTATTTGTCTTGTTGTGGATTAATTGTGTAAATATATACCTTATCGTAATTAAAGTTATCATTGAGTAAGAGATTTAGTAAAAGATTTGTTTTACCAGAGCCTGTACGACCAACAATAAGATAATGACAATCTGGAAGTTCGTTGTTGTGTTTATGTTTGATTAATCGTTCGATGTCAAATTTTAATATCGTTGACTTCGCCATTATTGTTATCCAATTTTATATTATATAATTTACATAATATGGCCTATTACACAAAGTTTGGAACAGCACTTATAGGATCTGTTTCCGCTGAAGAACCAGCAATAACTGATACGTCATCGCTAGTCAAAAAATCCGGCGACACAATGACAGGACACCTATTTATGTCAAATCAACGAGTTCTAGATTTAGAAACAAATTATCCGCCAATAAATGTTATTGATACACAAGCTGTTCTTTATGCAGAACTAAAATCTGTTGACGGTAACCAACTATCACTGACAGGAGGAACTTTAAGCGGAAACTTAGATATGTCAGGAAAAAAAATAATAAATTTAGAAACCACGTATCCGCCAAGAAACTTAAATCAAGCCCAAGCGGTAAGTTATTTACAGTAGTAGTATGTTGATGATAACAAGCTTGATAAAACTGGTGGAACTGTTACAGGTAATATTAACATGTCAAGTAAACAAATTATTGGGTTGGAAACCGAGTATCCACCAGAAAATGTTGATAGCACACAAACGGTGAGTTACAGGCAACTAAAATCTGTTGACGATAATAAACTTAACAAGGCCGGCGACACAATGACAGGTAACCTTGTAATGAGCAATAACTCAAACATAAATGCATTACCTACTTCACCACCAGCTAATAAGACTGATGTTATTAGTTTTGCTCAGTTAAGAGGAGCACTTGTTCCGTATTTAAAGACAATCTGGTGGACCAATGTCAGGCAATATAAATATGAGAAACAACAAAATAACTACGACGTATGTTCCAGTTAACCATAACGATCTAACGAATAAAGAGTACGTTGACAGTGTGTTTAATGGTGGTATAAAACGAACGAAAAACAATGTTGGGTATATTCCAACACTTTTTAAGGCAACTGATAACCGAATTGGGTTTGAGGTAGGAGCATCATAACATTATCATGAAAATTATCCTTATTAAGAATGGACTACTAACGGAGAAGTTGAAAATTTTTGGATTAAAATTAAATGTCCTGTTGAAGTTGCTATCTGGAAATTTCATTTGCGAGGTCGATTAAACTCTAGTGTTCGTCGAATTTATAATTGGCAATTGGAAGGATCAAACAATGATATCGACTGGGTAATATTATACAGTACAGAAAACACGTATATTTCAACAACACAATATTTTACGATTCCAACCGCAAATACTGTCAACAAGTACTTGTATTTTCGAGTTTATGTTATCGCTGCTGAGCATCCGTTTGCAGGACTGACAGCATTTCAGATATACACATTTGATGATTAGATTTAATCTAACGTTGCAAAATAATGTCTGAATCAGCAATTATAACCGTTGCAAGAGAATTTTATGATAATATTTTCAACCCCAAAATAGTTGTTAGGAACGAATCACTATCAGCACGTGTGATAAATACCAGGAAACATTTTCAATTCCAATGATAAACTCTCCATTGTCAGAAGAAGAAAAAAAGTTTTATTCTCGTTACGCATATGCGAGGACCACAACTAATAAAAGCAATAGAAAACTTTGATATTATAAGCAAATACTGTCATCGTGATGATTGCCTAGAAGAACAAAAACAAGTTGAAATCCTGTTTTAAAACATATTGCTTGAGTTTGATTTTAAAAATATAGATTTGATAATACGATCAGGACTATTAACACGAATAGCACAGGAGGAAAAACAAACGATAACTATAATCGTCTCAACAAACTAGCGGAATCTAGGATAATAAGAATACAAAGGAACAAGGAATTATACAATAGTTTTTTAAAACGAGAAATTTTTAAGTATTTTGGTATGTACTACCGTGACAAGGAAACCCTAGTTAAAATCGTTACCATGACAGCGGATACAGAGTTAATTATATAGCATACTCGAACGTACTTCTACCAATGATGCGTGAAAAAGATCCAGAATTTAATCCGATTATTGATGACAGATCACTAAAGATAATCATAATTTTGACATAAGTGATGAAGGCGATGCTCCACTTCCATCGCTCCAACGCTCTAGACAATTGTCATTACGAAATTATTACAATGAAGTCGAGAAAATGTTCACAAAACAATACGAAAAATTATGGGTTAAAGTAAATGCTTCTACTGGTATCTCCTTTCTAGCACGTAAATCACTCCAAACATTAATGCTGATAAATTTCGTAGTCGCATATGCAATTATCAGACAATATCTTGTCCTCAAAATTTTACTTTGAATCAAATAAGCTTGGTACTTCGGTTTATTGATGAAACAGAAAGAGAATACGGTAATTTGGTGAATGAAACAGATTTTTATGAACGTGAAGTAGAAAACACGTTTTATTCCTACGGTTAGTTAAAGAAAAGTGAGGTATTGACAGATGAACGATATAAGGATACTTCGTCAGATGTTTATGAGAGTTACAGAAATTTTATAGCTGATCCTGACAATAATAAGTTCCAAGAGTTTCTTGATTCGATTGTTGGTGCTACAGGTTTTGATATTGTATAAAACTGTAAACAAATATTGCATAATGAAAAAACAGATCATCAATTTCAATCATATTTCAGAAGAAATTCCAAAACAAGATGTTGACGCTCTAATGCAATATTACAGATATTATCATAAAAACCTTTGGTGTGTAAAACAATGTTACAAGTATCACAGCAGAATACTTCGAGTAATATCATATTTACCACTGCTCATGACAAGCTCTGGTATAATTTCAAGTGAAGCATCATTAAATCCGTTTTTGTTAATAATATCAGGTGTTGGTGTTTCTCTTTCAACGGCGTGTAAAAAAATTTAGCCTCGACTTGAGACTAACAAAATGCTTGTAAAACAGATAGTATCACTTGATCAGATAAGATCTAATTTGCGAGGTGTAAAATATGATATGGTGATTTAAAATGAGAGTTATTGACAGCATGTTAACAGATATTCTGCCAATGAGAGTTAGCAAGTACGAAAATAATTATCATAAAACATGGCTGTAACAGTAGTAAAGGAATATAAGTGTTTCTAGATCAGAGATCCCCTTACCCCGACAAAACTTATTTTGTCATATGAAAGTCATCATCGGAGCTGACGAAAATGTCAGCATAGATATGTTTTGGAGGTGGAAGGGGGTCTCCGAGCTAGAAACCTTATATTCCTTATGTAATATCCTAGGTCTATTCAGCTCCTCCTGGACAGATACGTGGAAATTCACATTACGTGAATATATCCTACATATCCTAAAGGTAAGTATGTTCATTAGTGAAATAATTGTTGTGAAATTGTCAAATATACCAAAATACCAAGAGTTAACATTTTCGTTTATTGGTTTAACAGACTTTAAAATATACACGTGAAACATCTCTCCGATTTGTGTCCAGTGCATGACTGCAATAATATAATATAAATTTTTAAAACAATAGCAACAACGAAACCGTTTAAACAAGCGTTAATAGAACATAGACAGTTAAAAAATGTAATGGATTTTGGGGTACGACCTAGAGTCACGGTTCGAAGGAAAGATTCAGAAGAGGAAGGGGGACTGGAGGTGATCTAAGAAGATACTATTTGAAATTAGACAATAGGTTAAAAGTTCTTCGCGCAATGGTGTTGTTGGAACTGTCGTTATTCTTGTTGTCTTCTTTATTAGAAAATGCTAACTAATATCAACAGTTTAATAATCACGTATGTTTCTCACACATTATTATTAGCAGTGGCCTCAATAGGGGTTGCTGGGGGTGAGGACCGCACCGGGTGAAACCATCAGAGGGGGTGACACCAAAATGATGTCTATAAAAAAATTTTTTATATGTCTTTACAAGGACACTCTTGTGAATTGCAGAGACGTGTTTAAAACGCAGGTTGTCGTTTCAAACGGTATATGTATTTTAACTTCTGTTGAATTACTACTTACTGTACATTTGTTTTTGACATCGATTTCTGTAAGCACATACCACATCTGTTGGATGCATATAAATGTGTTTGCGTGTAATTATTGAGTATATATAACACATTTGTATCGAGTAAAGTATCAAGTTCACGCTATAAGACTAAGATATTATGTATTTCAGCTTCTTTCTTAACAACGTTCAGCAGCATCAGATCAATCGTGGATGGTGTCGCCAATCTTGAGTCATGAATACGTGGACTGGTACAATACAGCAATATGGGCTATATCTGCAATTATATAGCCTATCATGCGCTGAATAATGGAGTGAATCCCAAATCAAGGCTCCTTCCCTCTTCTCTAGCGTTCAGTACATTTATTTTCACAGGATTGTCCTCTAAAAATAATATACAGAATTAACCAATTTTACCATTTTATGTATTTTGTTGAATATTTTTCATGAATGCTTCACTAAGATTCTAATTGTTTTAGTTGATAGCTCTATATAAATGATGGGATATTAAATACTGTAACTTGAGACTGTTCAGGAGTTTCAAGCAACTCTTTAGATAATTTATCAGTAGAAGTATTAAAAATTTTTGTATCTGTTATTTGAACTTCATTTTTAAAAGATCTTCTTCATTAACACGATTGTCAAGTTCTTCATTTAAACCACCTTCTGCCTTTCTATATTATTTAAATGGATCGAAACAACTTAAGAAAAGAATTGGCTTTTGCAGAATTGGAACATATTGATGTGAATACGACAGATGAAGATGGAATATGCTAAGCCCCAAACTTAGGAATTAAACATTACTATAATAGATGTAAAATAAAAAGGAAATAACTGGTAACTACTTAAACAAGAAGTGTAGCAGGATGAAGAAAAGACAATGAAAGCAATTTCATGAATAAGTTGTTTATTTATAACGTACTGAACGATGGATGAATCTCGACTATAAACTCTTGGGCATAAAATGCAACAATGGATTTTCGGAATGATGCGCACCTAAACGACTGATGCAAGGAAATTATGTCGTTCCTAACTGGAACTAATCAGATTGTGTAAGTTAAACGAGTAATCAAACACTAATCAACTTATAAGCAAATATGCATGATAAATATTTAGAATTTAAACACAAAATTTAACAGTTTCTTCTATCACCAAGGATATCAAAGCATCTCAGTTACACAAGAATGAATAAGGCATGATTCTGTCACCAAGGGTGACAAGTATAGAATTTATAAAACATATGAATAATGTTTCATCAACAAGTATATATATATATATATATATATATATATATATATATATATATATATATATATATATATATATATATATATATATATATATATATATATATATATATATATATATATATATATATATATATATATATATATATATATATATATGCGTGCAGACATGTATATTATTGATTTGAATATCACTCATAATGTGATATTGAATATTCACTTAAAAAAGGAAGATATGTAACTCGTGGCGTCCAGTTGACGATCAGGAAATATTTCCGGTTTTACATCTCTCGTCGAATGGTCAAGAAGCCACTTTGCATGACCCACTCCTCCCTTTCTGTCTAAGGTTCCCTAAAGAGCTCCCTTATTCACTGCAGACCCATTGGTCCCAACCTTTTGGTTTCTCACCGAACCAACATCACAATCCACAGCAGCTTACGGGTTATACGAAACCCCACAGAGATCTACGACAACCAATCAAATATCAGCAATACAGGTGAAGATTGCTATAGTAAAATGGACAGGTTCCTAACAAAATTCGTTGTGTTGTGATAATATAGTTCTACTTCATTCAATTAGTACCATGGTTATATTGAAACGTTAGTTGACATAGAACTCAGTTAAAGAGCAATGGCGTCATACTTACAGTTAACATGACCTGCGTAACTTGAAAATAACTTGAATAAATCTTTAGGAAACCATACTTTTGTTATAATATAACTGAAGGTGGTGAAAGTAAAACTGAAGAATACATAACGTCTATGATGGATCAATCACCGGATAAGGTAACTTTAAAATAACTTAAATAACTCCTCAGGAAAAATGTAATTTCGTTGCAAAATGTATTGAAGGTGACAAAATTTAAACTCAAGAATCTTCAACGGTTCCTAAATCAACAAGAAAGGTAACAATCTGAACAAGTGTTCAGGAAGACTTTAATTTCCTTGCAAAATAAATATAAGGTAGTGAAAGAAAAACTGAGAACGTATCTTCAAGAGATATAACAGTTCCACCTAGTGTTACAGTTGGAAGACGAATTAAAAAAAGTTCACAGTAATTTAAAAAGTCAAAAACAAAACTTAAAACAGGAGGACATATTTATAATAGGCGGTGAAAGGTCATGCAAATTGGTGTTAAAGTGTTAAACAATCTTTATTTCCTGAAAGCTTGCTGTAGTTGTTTCTAATTAAATAGTCGTTTAATACTTAAACAGTAACACCTAGAAATACCCTTGTATAACTTAACTGATGGCGTAGACTACTAGCATAGACTTAAATATTATAAATAAAACAAACCCATTTCCAGAAATGCTGTTAATTAAATAGCTAGTTGAAAGCATTCCTAGAAAATGTATAAACATTATATTAATAATTGGAAAGTCAAATGAACAACATTATTAACACTACGAACATTCGGCATTAAATTCAACTATTATAGTAAGTAACAGTATGCTTTTGGAAAGGATATTTAATTTTAAAATAGATTTACGAAAATGGGTGGGTTAAAGTGATAAAACATTACATAGGTCTAGACAAAAAGTATAAAACAGCATATATATTTTTGTCAACTACGTAGACTAGTATGGCAAGTGTTTCTGGTGGGATGGGTCTTGTGGCTGCTATTTTATGAGTTGAGGTCATTACACGACTTACTATACATATATATAGATTTCACACGGTTTGGTCCAAAGTTTTAAAATATTGCAAATGTTTAATAGACATACTAGTATGCAAAACAGTCTGAAAATACGGTTAGATTGTAGCCTCTGATTTACGTAAATTGAATGGTATTTATAAAATAGCGTGTTAATCAATAAGTGATGACGAAAACGTAAGTCACGTTGAATTTAATATGATAGTTAGCAAATGCAACCACTGGTAAAGTGGATTTAACGGAATCTAGTTACTTGAATCAAAGTTTACCACCTTACGGTGAAAAATACTGTTAGAATGAGATATATATTTCAAATCCAACTGATAAAACAGATACTAAATGGTATATTTCATTTCAGAGAATATATTGTATTTCCTTACTATGAAATTTCAAACGATCTTGAAATGTGCATGAAAAATATCAAAGACAAAATGACTGCTAATAGTGACAGTGAAGAGAGCATATATATTGTATGTAAGAAATATTATTCTAACGTTTTAGTAACTCCAAGTAATAGTTCCGGAAAGATGTGTAAGATGTATAAATAAATCTACTGAATGAAAAACAGTTTGTGGAGTTTTGAAGCCTAATATCTTGTATATTTTCCTTGCTCAACTAAACCACATAAACAATTACTACAACAGATACTACTCTCCTCTTTAGAATCCGTAACTTTAACAAATGTATTAAACGGTGCTTTTATCTCATACACTGTTAATAGTCCATGTCAGCAATACCAGATGGGTATTATAAACGGATCAAATATTAAACTTAACGATAAAAAGTAATATACTGTAATTGCATGACAATAACGTATATCTTTTAGAACAGACATTTCATGCAGCATGTGATGCTCACGCACTGCATGCGAGCTAATGCAGTTTAATTAATTTCATATTAACTAAATGTCAGAAATGTCTTTAAGAGGTCTTAATAATTGTAGTTTCAATATCAATGACAAAAATGAAGAATTAAATTCAATCACTAAGCAATGACTTAAGCCTGAGCAAAGTCATATTTAAAATTTAGCAGCTCTTATAAAATAATCCGATGCTGCTTCAAGGCACGTGGTGCAATCACGTGTGACTCTGATATGTAAGATTTTGTAGGACAATAGTTTGAAAAATAAAAACTATCGCGAGAGCAATTTCATAAGAAATTAAAAGCTGCAGATCAGATTATCGCAAGAAAATGCAATAAGGTCTTAGAATTACCCAAACAAATATATAATAGCAATACGGGTATTTAAGGTACATATTACTTGTTTAAGCAGAGACTGAGTGTCTACTGCTATTCGAGCATTACAAATTGTTAGAGTGGAGGCAAACATAACATCTGCAAACAAAACAATTAATGGAACCAGATGCACAAAAGGAACAATTGTTACGAGTCTATGCTCATCAAAAAATAATAGAAAAGATTAAAGACAACAAGCTTTGTAAAATTTAACAAATAATTTATTTTCCTAGAATACAAAGTGAAAAATTAGAACAAAGAACTTACGGTATTGCGAATTAAATCCAAGCATAATCCAAGAATTAAAGACACAAGTCCTAGTAATAAAAAGTCTGTTATGGTCTTCGAAGTACTGATGTGTCAACAATCTCTTGTTGAATCACATAAATATTATTCCAGGTTTGAATTTAGTATAAATTTCAGTGAATTTCTTTATCCAAGAATTGTATCAGAGAACTTTTGTAGTTCCAGATGAAAGAATCACTCGAACTCAATAATTTGACGAAAATAAAATTCAGCCCAAATTGGTCACAACGTAATACAGCCTAAAGTGCTATATATTAAAGCAAGACTGGTAAAATCATCATAGTCTCTCTGCTTGACCACAGGTCATAATTAGCATTTTCTAAAAACAACCATTACCTAACGGAAAATAACCTTCTAGAATAATCTAAGGAGCCTAGTTTATTTACAACACAATAACCTATAAAATTCACTTAGGAATTTCGAAAACCCTGGCCCTGATCAACATATTTAATCCTTCTTTATTTACCAGAATAATAATTCGGTTAATAAGCTCATACACATAGAGTATAATGAAGCTATTATTAGTTGTTTACATAAATGAAATAAAAAAAATTAAAAAGTCAATCAGGTGAAGCAGAAATGAATTCAGTTTTGGACAAGGTCAAGTCCAGCAAACAATGTTACAATACAATAACATGTAATGAAATTAAAAAAATTAAAACTAACAGACAAACAATTAAATTAAATATACTTAACACAATGCTGAAATGCCATCCTTAGAGAATGCAGTGGATGAAGAAAGAATTACACGATGAGAAACAACAGAAAGATAGTGATATTAATAAGTAACTTGAGGACTTTCAAGCTGGTTTGCACAATTTGGAAGGTAGGCTCAAAGTTCTCAGTGCTAGTCTTTCAGCCAAATGATCACCATAACAGAGAAAAAAATGATATTGAAGAAGACAATATAACGATAGTAGACGTTCAGAAGAACGGTTAAAGATTCTAAAAGGTCCATTAGACCTTTGAAACGACCCATAATATATTTATCATATTTAAATTAGGAAATATCTCATTTAAAATATATTGATTTATTAAACAATAACGTAAACAATCCTCTACAATAAAAACAAATTGCACAATTAATAGAAGAAAAACATTTGCAGGATTGAAGGAGATATTAACGACTTAGATTAAAGATACTAATCTGAAACAATTCAGAAATACTTTAATAATATAGAACAACATATACTTATTAGCACTAATACTGTATAATGGTTGTAGAAAAAGAATGCTTAAAATAAAGACAAAATTGAAATTGTGATAATAGATAGCAAGTTACATACAGATCAAGAACGTCTTAATAAACCCAAACATTTTAAAAACGAGGATTAAGTAACCCTATAAATGAACTTTAAGGAATAATAAAAGTGGTAACAGAGAGTAAAACATGTTCAGATAAATATCTAGCTATAAATAATGACCAATTAAATAAAAAGGTTGAATGATCAAAGAATACATTTTATTAATATATACGGACCGTTAACAACTCTAAACAAACGAATAGAGTCATCATCAGCTAACATAAAGAATGAAATGGGACTAAAGACTATCTCAGCTGATGATCCTAATACAGGACTGAATGATCATTATACAAGCTGAGACAATGAACAACATATTACGTGCATTTTTATTTGATTTTCGTAATACATAAAAAATGGAATGTACCATCTCAAAGCAAAAGAACCATATTTTTATTTTAAAACTGACCAAGGTAAAAAGGCGGAATTAATTAGTTTTTACGATCAATTCTCTCGTTTTACAAGACCACAAATAGTAGCTACTACTTACGGTTTTGACTATGAACCATATCATTTTGTTGGATATGTCAAACAGTACATAGTAGAGTCGAACAGAGTACTATGTTATGATTAAAAATAAACCTGCTACGGTCAGACTTAGAAGAACAAAGAAATGCAGAGTAGGAATGAGTGAACAAAGGAAAACTAAATGCATAGACACTGAAAGAGAAGATAAAATATATGAATGTTGATTTGTGATAAGGTTTTAATTGAGTAGTCTGCAGCGAAAATCTTATAGAATTTATTACAATTAATTAAACAAAAAGTGTGTGAAAGTGAACATTCCAGTGTATGCAGGTGATGCATACAGAATGCACGTAATGATTATTATAATTTAAAAAAGAAAAAAAAAAAAAACAGCAACAAAAACAAAAACAAAAGAAATACAGGGTAACACGGAAAATAGATAATAACATACTCACGTACCTAATGAAAAGGAAACTCAATTTAACAAAAAAGAGATTTTTCACCGATTAATCTCTGGTATATTAATACAGTAGCCTATGATGAAAGAAAGTGAAGATTAAAAGAAAAATCAGAAAATAAAAGTTTAAAAAAATGGATTTCTAGCTCTCTTTATTTTTTTTCATTTATGATTTACTTTACTATGAACAATGTTATTAGGACAACTTTAAGATTATATTTCCATACCATGATCAATGTTAATAGGGCGACGAAGTGGACATAAAATGACAGATTTAAAGCCCACATGGATATTATATAGTCAAGTTATAGACATCATTGCTCACAAATTTAACGTGTACTACCATTACCTGTTGTTAGGGTCGGGTTGAACATTGTTAGTAATAATTAGTTACTTACTTGTTATTGCGGGAACATTAATATTGGTAACTGTGTCTGTATATCTTTAATCATTACAAGGGAACTGATAGGTACCCGTCTCAGTACCCTGAGAGGTAGGTTGTGGAAGTGATTGTGGGATGTCGTCAAGGGCTGACATTTCGGGTCTATTTCCATCTGAAGTTTGTTTGTAGAAGGCTTTGCCATTAAATGTCCAGAAGGAATCAATCTTTCTGGCTCTTTTTAATTTGGATTGACTTGTTACGTTGATTATTCAGATCCGCTGAGATGAAGATTTTGTCTTTATTTCCTTTGAGCTTTTTACGATTTGTAAGAATCTTCGCCCTTATCTTGTATGTTCTGATTTTGACTACTATTGTTCCCTTGTTGTCTTAACATTTACACTGCGGTGAGATCTGTCCAAATCCTTAGGAATACAGTCAATGTTTAAAACGTTTTACAAGATTGTCTGAGTCGATTTTTCCCTTCTTGGGATCAGCTTTCATCGGAACATTATTAACACGAATAACGAATATTGTTTTTCGTGAGTACTTCTCAAGGTTGTTACGTTCTTTTCTATTGTACTTATTGAAGTATGTCACTTGGAGATTTGATTAGATTTGCCCATATTTTGTTCAATCTCAAAACGACCTTGCATGTCTTCTGTAGATTCCATTCTTCTTTTGTCAGTTTTGATTCAGATGAAGATGAAATCATTTACATCTTTTTAATGCTATTTGTTATGCCTTTTCATTTTACTAGCATGGTCCTTCTTTGACCTGCTATCATAGTGTGTAGATTCTTGTCGTTTAATCGCGTGTTTCATGCGTTCTGCTTTGTTACTTACTGACAGTGTTTTCGATGCATTTTCTTTCCTTCTTTCATGTTTCGTAATCAAAAGTAATTCATATGTGATACAAATTATAACTCCTTCACATCCTCATGCGCTGTTTTCTACATCTGTCAAATTTTACGAGCAAATGATATTTCAATACCTGAAAGCTTTCATGCTCCTTAATTGCATCCATGTACTCTTCTTTGGTCGTCTTCAGTGGTGATACTGTCTGTGACAGCTGGTTACTAATTATCCAAAGATTCGATATACTCTTTCGGTTTCACGATTACATTCTTTGTGGCGTTCATTCTTTTTGTCCTCAGCTTTCCAGAGATTGCATATGTCATCTTCTTCGTCATCCAGTAGCAACTCAGAAAGACGGGCCTGATTTTAAATGTTTACTTGGTAACGTCACGGTAAAGTCACGAAAGCAACCCTTAGAAAAACAATATACTTTTAAATGCAGACTATTTTGCTTATTTTAAAGTTAGGTGATCCAAATTAATCTGTCCGTAAGTTTGAACTGCTTTCTTCATTACTTGCTTCATTCAGAGTAAAACGATTCAATATTTGTTAAACGTATATCAACTATTTATCTACTGACACTTCAAACCTCTAACTCCAGTTTAATTTTCCGCAAAGTGACGATCCCTCACCCCCCCCCCAAGAATGTTCATGTGACAGCCAGTGGCTAGTATAGGGCGTTGGGCATTTTGGGGCTTGAGTTTCAGGCAGGATGCGATGCTGTTTGGACTTGTGTAGTGAGTTACCTATCTAGGTATGGAGGATAGTCCAAATTGGTCACATCAGGACGACTTAAACGTCTAACAAAGAGACCTTGCTTTTGAGACACTTTAACGTATATGCCGATGTAGGACTAGTGCGTCAAGCTTTGTTATTCATAGAAAAGAGACTACTTATCAATCACGCTTCTTCCCTATGTGTAGACTCTGATTTGGCCGAGTGCAGAAGTCGTAGGGAACTCATATTGATAACCAAATGATTGCCATGATAGCGATTAATAACAAGCCAGCAACATTTTCTTTCAAAAGTTGTATCGTTTAATATAAATGAGAACAATATATTATATACACCTGCCACATTCTGTTTTGATGAACTGTGTAAATATTTCCGCAACATGCTACTATAAGCTCCTCTTTTTCTTCTTCCCTTCTTGATTGACAAGGACGGGACTAATATTATCCCCTTCCCATTTTGGACCACTACTCGGGGTCATAACTATAAATCCGTTAGATACAGTAGGTGTCCTCTTGCTACATGTGTACGGTTTTGTGAAACAATAAACCAATATGTCAGCGGTATTGCATCTGTTACTTGTTTGATTTGTAAGACTCTCCCAGAAGTATAGAGGAGAGTCCTATCTTCATGCCCGTCTCGATGATGGTTACCACATCAGCAGTGTATTTCCCAAGTTTGGTGAACTTCCAGTGGGAGAGTTATTCGGAGGTATGGTTACAAACAGACAGAGGATCCCAATTTCGCCCACCCACCCCCGCCCACATACACACAATCTAAAGTGACCAGAAGCAGCAGGGACGGTGAACAGACCACTTGTCTGAATCGTCATTTGTCTAAAACATAAGGTTCCTACGAAGGTTAAAAAAACAATGTCAGTAACGTTAAACTGAAGCCTCTAAACGAGATTATTTCCATACGGTTGAAAACGGATAATAAATCGTTTGGGTTAGCTCATTTTTGTTATCCCATCGTTGACTCTTTGTTTTTATTTTATAGTGCGTTTCGTTTACTTGCCGGGTCACTCAGTATTGGTTATTCACCGTTCCTGCTGCTATAAATTAAACAGCCAGTATAAATAATATTATCAATAATGAATATTGAAGAACCACATTCAGCTAAATTAGCTCGAGAGCGACTAGAGGCAATTAAAAAATATTTACCTGTTCGTGATTCTGTCAAGCAACAACTACAATCACGTCATGAATCTCAAGTTGAATTTGAAGAGGATATAAAACAATTATTTAAACCTATCACTGAGACCACTAAAGGTCTTCTTCCTGCGTTAGAAATAACTGCTGAAGCAACTGGAAAAATAGCAGAAAGAACTAAGAAAACAAAAAAGATTCTTAGAGAGCTTCCGGCTGAAATAGCTGAGGCTCAGCCACAATTACAAGAAGAAGTACAACAAGTACTTGAGAGTATTGACAAAGTTCGTGAGGAGGTCGGTGACGTAAGGGATCTTGTTACGCCAATACCAAAACCAAAACCAAAACCACCAGCCCGATTTACCGAAGAAGGTCGTAGACTACTTCGGGATAACCCTATCGAACTTGCAGCAGCAGGATATTCACATCGTGATACATTATTAGATCCAGAAACCGCCAGTGTTTCAAACAAGAATTGGGTTTCTTTTGTATTTCGAAAGTATAATAATATATCCAGAATCACTGGTGAATATAAGGATAGATTTACAGAATTTGTGAGACAAGTTAAAGATGCTGAAAGATTGCACTTACCCGGATATATGTCATCGCCGGAAAAATTGCTATTCAGACAATCTCATATTGAGAAAGAAGAAACAACTGGAAGTGGTCTTACTACTCAAGGAAGCGGCCTTATAATTTGTCCCAATAACGTCCTTGCCGATGTTGATCGACTAGAAATTCTCATTGGAGGAAAACGAGCTGGTAATAATTCTCCAGAAATAATTAATGAAGCAGCTGATATTTGTAAACGATTATTTACAGGCGGTATCATGGATATTAATGTGTATCGGTCTCTCATTAATGAAATCGCCGATGACTACCACAGTGATTAAATATAATTAAATGTAGTTACTATAATAAAATGATCGTACATAGTACTCAACGTGAACCAACCATGGTCAGGGTAATAAATTCACGATTACCAGTATATAAAACAACCTACGGAGATGGACTAGGTGATGTTATTCAGGGTCTATTTAGGAGGATAGCCCCACAGGCAATACCGATTGCAAAGCAACTGGGAATGAAGGCCATTGAGGTTGTTCGTGAAAAAGGCCCCGGTGTTCTTGGTAATCTTGCTGGTAAAGCGTTTTCAGCGATCAAAGATAGACTAGCACGATTAATACGACGGAAACCTCAACCACCAGTGAAATTACCCAGTACTGAAGTGATGCCCGCAAATGTCAGTAAAATAATAAATCAAGTTGCGAATCAAAAACTAGCAGAGTTGGCTAGTGTACCAATGTCAGAAAAAGAAAAAAATATAACCGCTAGTCTGATAGCAGGAAGTGGTCTCACTTCCCGAAGTGGTCTTCGTTTTAGACGATAATAATTATAATAAAGATGTTTAAGCGCATATCTGATCCCGCATTTGACATTGACGCACCAGTACTCAAAGATGAGTCTGTGCGTGATTATCAATATTATTCTTATGACGCACGAATTCCAGATCAGCGTGGACGAATTGAACTTCAAGTTCAAGATACAAGTAGGTATTTCTTACCTGCTGAAGCATTTATTGAAGTAGAAGGTAAAATTTTTAAAGCGGATAATACTGAATACGATAACGATGTTGGTTTTGGTTTTGTCAACAACGGTATCATGGCGTTGTTTGACAGTGCCATATACATGATTGATGGAAAAAATATTGAATCTATTCAGAAAGATGTTGACGTTGCCACGACGATACTTGGTCTTGCGCGATAGAGCGACGATTATTCAAGATCAGCTGGTCCATCAATGATGTTTACCAAGGACACTTCTGATAGTCCAATTCACAAAAATGTAACTACAGGTAATGTAAGAAACGCTGCAGGAACCGCAGAAGTTTCCGCAGTATTATCAATGAACGCAAATTTCAACTTAAGATTTGCATCACGTAAAGCAATGTTGAAAGATAGAATGTTTTCATGCGCAATTCCATTATCACATATTTTTGGATTCTGCAGAAATGTCAGAAAGGTTATTTTTGGAGCTCAGCACACAGTTGTACTTATAGGAAAAGCCACGGACAATGATGCACGTTGAAAGAGCTGATGATCCTGCATCTGCAGCACTTCATGGTAAAGTGGTATCAACCAAACTTTCATTGTGGATGCCAGTATTAACTCCATCTATCGCTGAAGAAGATCGTCTACTCTCTTTTATGGGTCAAGGTGGTAAATCAATGTTGTCATGGTTAACAATGACCACAGATGCTGTTCAGAGTGCAATTAATGGTTTATTTACATGGCAAATAGTTTCTCAACAGGGAATAGCCGCACCACGACATATATTCATTGCGCTTCAGGATAATACACGATTAAATAATCAAACACGTAGTATTATGATATTTGACAAACTTGGTGTTTCCGAGATTTCCTTAAGAATAAATGGTCATCAAGAACCATCCGAGGATATTTTACTGAATTTCGATCCAAATCATGTAGCACGTGCATATCATCGTCTGGTGACGTTCATGGGACGTGATCAAAATGTTGATACTGGTTTACAAATATCACAGTTAGATTTTACAACCTTATATCCAATTTATTACTTTTCACTAGAACATTTAGATTTATTCAGACAATCTGTTGTTGATATACATTTTCGAGCTCGTGTTAGTAGAAATATTGTAGATATTCCTAATTACAGAGCAATAGCCGTTATACTCAGCGATAAATCAATGTTACTTGAAGGTGTTGGTGGTCGCATGAGAGTTGTTGATGCTCCAGTAGAAAACATGTAATTAGATCGCTCATAATATTATAATGTCATATAATCACGTTAGTGTTAGTCTGACTCCTGGTCAGATTAAAAGGCTACAATCAGCATCAAAAAATAACTGTGGAATAAAAATATCGCTAAAAAGAGAACAGATGAGCGGTGCAAATAAATTATCATTGACCGAGCGTCAGTTCAGAAACTTCAATGAAGCCAAAAAATCAAATAAAGGTGTCAAACTTAATCTTTCTGCGGGTGCCATTAAAGACATCGCTAAGACGGGTGGTATATTTCCACTTCTTGCAGCTATACCAGCATTAATAGCCGCTGCAGCCCCAGCTGTTGCAAAAGCAGCTGCATTAGGCGCTGTTGGAACCGCTGCTGGAATGGCATTAAAGAAAGCAACGGGTCAGGGAATTATGCACGCAGAAAGCTTAAAAAAAAGATCACGGGCAAAACAACACGGAAGACGTCTAAGAGCACCAAACGTGCCACAGCCGGGCCGTCTAAGATTATCAGGCCCAGTATACGGTCGCGGTCTAAGATTGCCAGGGACCCCATATTCATGGTACGGAAAGGGTCTAAGACTTCCCGGGACAGTTCATTGATTCTGCCTATGTCCAATTTTGATTTACTCGATGTTGCTAAAAAAATTAAAAATAAAAAACTTCAGAGGTGTTTTTATGCGCGATCAATTACCAAAAAACCAAACAATATTGAAACTGGTATTATTAATCTCGATAAAAGCTCTGGATCAGGTACTTACTGGGTTACGTACGTGATTGATCTACTTGGAATTATTTATTTTGATTCATATGGACTAGCGCTACCCAAAGAATTTTTAGAATATGTTAGCGGCATGCAAAGTACTCCAATCTGGTATTCAACATTACCAACACAAACATTAACTGATCCGCCAATATGTGGTCGTGAAGTACTCGCTGTACTTGATGCTGTATCAAAATCAACAAAACCACCTCATAAAGTTGTGCATGAATATACTACGTTGTCACATTTAAACAGACATTAGTAAATATAATGGTAGATATTTACGGAAGATCTTCTCGTGGTAAAGCTCAGCAGCAAGGTGATTTATCTAAATATGTAACTCTTCATCAGCTCAGAAATGAGATTGATGATTTATTAAACATTACAAGTGTGGATCAAAATGAAGTCGTTATTTTTTAAACAAGGACGATTAAAGACAAGTAATATACAACTGCCAGATGTACTCATACGAATTCCTACCGCAGTTGTTGATAATATCGTTACTTTTACTGATCAAGGTAAAATACAAGATTCCGGTACGTCAGTCAACGATTATATCAAGAAAGCTGGTTATTCATTCACGGATGACATTATCATGAACCGAAATAAAATTATAGGCCTTGAAATCCCAACCGCAGATGCGGACGCTGCAACAAAAAAATATGTCGATGATCAAGAATCTAAGTACGTATTAGCCAACGGCGGTATAATGCGTGCATTTCTTAACATGAATAATAATGGTATTAATAATCTAAGAACACCAGAATCTGATTTTGATGCTGCAACAAAAAATACGTCGATGGTAAGGAAATTCCTATGACAACCTCGCTAAAAACAATCAATGACGAAATGACTACACTCAATAATACTTTTTCTAGACATGTGGAAACGTTCTTAAATTTTCGTAGAAACATAAACAAAACCATTAAAGAATTTTTTGGGGAACAACCAACGGTTGACATAAAACTCTCTGACGTTAACATGAAACTCAACTAAATTGTCAGTGGAATACCTAATAATGTTCAAAAAACTAATCTGATTAAAATTCCACATGGACAAATTAAAAATATCGTGCATACAGTAGCATCGGGATCATCAACATGGACACCACAAAATAACACTCTCGAACATACCGCAGAAGTAACTGGGTTATACAGGCTGTCCATGTACGGTTTGGAAATTACTGCGGCCACTTCATCATCACCGAATGTATATCATAATCTTCTACTGGTGATGTTAACCAAGGACATCAAAGAAAAATTTACGTTGACATCAATGGAAATGCCCCCGAGACGTTACTGGTGGTGTCTGGAATTCGTAGCTGAAACTCCTTAATTAATTACTTAACGTCATTAAGTATACTGAATAAAACCTTAGTGACAAAGTCACCGATGACAGAGTCACTTATCGACGTTCAACGTCACAGACATAATCAAGTATGTAAATGTCAGATTGAATTAAAAAATATAATCGACGATTATACAATAAAAGTAAAAAAATATCGCAGACGTATGGTTGTCATTGATATAATTGTTTACTCAGTTTTCGCTATTGTTGCTGGGGCCGGATTATTATTATCAACAATAACAATGACAGCGCCTGCGGTTGTAACAATTGTCGTTTCAACTTCAACGACTATCGCAGGCATTCTCAGTATTATATCTAGGAAGATAGCTACATGTACAAATACTAAGTTGCACGAGTATATAATAAAATTACATACAGCAACAGCGGCGCATTCTAAATTATCATCATATATTTCGTTGTACCTCAGTGATGGTAAAATATCTGATGAGGAGTTCGCACCGATAATGAAAACCTATAATGAAGCATTCAGAATCGCTAGCGATTCTGGTGACAAAGTCACTCACAATAACCAAGGCGAAAAAATGGAGAATTAAATAATAATAATAATGACTGAGTCTCCGGCAGCGTCAAGAGAATTACTTCAACAGATCGTCATTAATACAACCCCGCAAAAACTACGACGATCTCATTAAGTTCGACCAATCCTAAGTTTAGCGTCAACTTTCCAACCGTAATTCCAGCAAAAGAAATAGCGCTAGCACAACTACGAGTTTATTATAGTTGGCCAAATATTAGATCAAAATCGTTTGGTGGACTACAGCCAAATAATTCGTTAGTATTTGCAAATAAGAATAAACCTGATGGAACTCCTGATTGGCAAGTAGTTAGTATTCCAACGGGCAGTTATCAAATAGAACAAATCAACGATGAGTTCCAACGCAGAATTAAATCTATTACAGGAAAAGAATCCAAAATAGCAATTACTGTTTACGAACTAACATTATCAGCAGCTATTGAAATAAATTCCCCTGATTATTCTGTAGATATTTATCAAAGTTCGATTAGATTAGTATTAGGTTGGCCTGAAGTTGAACTAGTTTATAAAGGCCCACCAAAACCACAGCGATCTGATTTCGTTATAGATGTTGAAAAATTTATAAAAATCCCAGAATATCGAAAAACGTATCCATTCATTGAGAATCCGGATACTTATCGTGGTTATACACATTATACTCATTTTATAGATTTCATTCAGGGTAAGAAAGGTACAACAGGTACAACAAGAATAGCAACAATTAACGTTGAAGAAATTAACTCAAAATCAAGACCAATTAAATCTGAACATGAACGTGTACTTAATGATCTAAGAAATTTATTTTCTAGCATCAACACTTCCTACAACGATGATTTAAAAAATCAGATAGTTGAAACAATACAGCATTTGAATCAAGTTGCATCAGACTTAGAATATGCCAATAAGGCTATCGTTGACAGAGAAAAAACATTAAACGCACCGGTAAATAGATTTTTCACTGATTATATACTTAATGAAGACGGCCCAATTCAGCGTGTAAGTTATAAACGTTTATTTACAACAGTATTTCTTAAATATTATGGAACTACAGAAGAACAGCTACCAACATTTGTAATTCCGGGATTTAACTCTGAAGAGCTAAAGAAATCAGTTAATGATCTTATTGATGAACATTTTAAAAGAATATGTGATTCATGGAGAAAATTATTCCCGCCACCAACCATTCTTAAATATAATAATGATCCATATGGTGGAGGTCGCCATATCTCACCTGATATTGTCAATATAACATCAACGATCGCAGTCAATTTAGTATGCGATGTAGTTGATGGTAGTTATCAAGTAGATCTTGAAAAATCCACTCAAGTTCAACAAGGATATATATTATATTAATTCAGTCTTCAAGTACCCCCAGGGTGGTTAATTGTATCTGAGCCAATTAATCCAGTTTATCGACGTGTACATAATCCGCTATTATCAAGAATAAATTTCAAGCTTACCGATCAAGCAGGAAACATTCTTGATTTAAGAAATGAGGAATTGGATATTAATCTATATGTACGGTCATAGACGTTATCGTAGAGCGTCTGAGTAAATATTTCCTGATATAATCAAGGAAAAAAAATAATCTGATTCTGAATTTTTTTTACTGATTTTTCATAATCTGATAGGCTAAATACACATCAGATTATTACATTTTGCTAGATTTTTCATTTAATCGTGTAAATACCCCATCATATTATTACATTTTGCTAGATTTCTTCAATCTGATGGGTTAGACAGTACTCAAAATCATTAAAATCTGAGTGATAATCAATTCCTATGATTAAAGCAATTGCACATGTAATAAAGCGAGATAACTCTGCTCTCTCTGCAGAGCAAATTAAACGATTATCTCCCTATATGTACTACGTTTGATTTATAGACAACGAAGATATCTTGTTTTCTTTCAATTATTTAGCGATTTAATTGTTCTCTGTAAGCAATTAGCTGTTAGTGAAGCAGCAATTTGTAACAAAGAGGGATACTGATGCATCTTTTGACTCTGATAACCTTAAATTCACGTCCGTTTATACAAGTGCGTTGAATTACAAATCAAAGTTATTTTTAGCTCTTATAACACATGTATTTTGACCTAACGAACGATAACTCATACAGAAAATGTAATATGCGATTATTTTATGAATTATGTTTGAAAAATTGAAGTAAATTCACGCTACAGTTCTACAATAACTGATTTTATTCTATTAGTAAATACAAGTCCAGAGTAATCACATGTGAGACAGTGCGAATCGTTATATATTTAAATTTAACTATATATTCATAAGAGATGCGGTGGCCGAGGTGTTAAGGCGTTTGCACGTAGATCAACTTCTGTAGACTCGCTGTGTGTTCGAGTCTCCAAAAATGCTAAAGATATATTATCTTGCATTCGGCGACGGATGCTATTTATAATTGGGGGGGTCAGGGGAATCAAAGCCATAACAGACAAAATACACTCTCCCACCATACCACCACGTGGTGGGTGTACTTTTGCACTCCCCGGGGTTTGTGTATGGGGGGGATAGTGTACAAAATCTGTTGTGGATTTCGAGGATTCCCCGTCATCATCATTGTATATATTCATAATCATATAATCATATGTTTGTGCCGTCCAAAAATAATCAAAATCATAATCATATGTATATATAATCATAATCATACAGTCATATGTTCATTAGGATGAGTTAGGATAAGTTAGGATAAGTTTAGATAAGTTTATGTTTGTTGTTAAGTTTATGTTTGTTGTTAAGTTTATGTTTGTGCTGTCTGCAAAAAATCAAAATCATAATCATAATCATAATCATACAATCATATGTTCATTAGGATAAATTTAGGATAAGTTTATGTGTTGTGTTTGTGTCGTTAATAAAAATTACGGATCACCCTCTAAGCTTTCTAGGATGTTGTTTGACAACCTAGGAGTTCACATGGGGATATATTTCGAATGCTCCTGAGCTTGCTAGAATGTTGTTTGGCAATCTAGGAGCTCATATGGGGTTGTGTTGTGATTATATGTTTTGTGAATTTTTTTTTATTTTAAAGAAATATTTATTATATAATGAACTATGAAAACATCAATGATATTATTTCTGCCATTAAAAAATTAAAACATGACGGAATAAAAATATCTGATAATCTTGATCCTCAGAAAATTATGTGTGATTTTGAATTATTACAACAACGAAAATTCGAGAATAAATACACATTGCCATCCAATTATAAATTCGTGAAATTAATTTATCAATCTATCTTAGAATCCTCGGCAATGGTAAACGACACACAGGTGAAGCTATTTGCACCTCGTGCACGTTCAATCAAAAAAATAAGAACTGAATTGTCTCACGAGTACGAAAGAAAAAAGATTGTGGACAATCGTGTAATGCAATTGAGAAAAATTATGTTATTTGATTCTGTCAAAGGTGAAACAAGTGACACTGAGAGCAGCGACAGTGAAGGTGGACCCTTGACTGTAGTTGTGGCTAAACAAAACCCTTGGCAAAATTGACAGAGTCGAACTGTACAGTAAAAAAAAAATATTTATTTATCCTGGTTTTTGTTAAGAGTACAGAGTTATCTGACATATTCAAATATTATCGGCTGATCATATTTTTTGAAAATGCAGATTTGTATGTTTTATTTGCGAGAAATTGTACTGATTGTGGATGTGTGCCAAAATGTTTGGCAGCTGCATTCATTGATGGAAAAGTTATTTCTTGGCCTGTTTCTGTATTCATGGCTTTAATAGCTCTCTTTTTAAACACTTTACACCTTCCTGTATTTCCACGTGCAGAATTCTGACTCTGTGTAATAGCTTGCAGGTTAGATAAATTATTATTTTTGGGATTTCCATCAATGTGATCAATTACAAGTCCATCTTTGATGACCCCATAAAAACATTCGTATACGAATCTATGTGATAAATAATTTTTGTTTCCACCGGTATTAAATACAAAATAACCAAATTTATTAACACTACCGACTGCTTTTTTTTAATCGACAATGCCTGATTACACCATCTCGAGACGCCTCATAATTTTTAATTATGGGATGCGCCACAAATTCGTTTTGCTCCATTTATATATATAATATTATTTGTTTAAATCATTGTTTTGAAATCTGGCCACATAATCTTCTACGGTTTTTATAGGAGATTTACCTGGCAATGTCAAAGTATTATTTTTTTTTTTTTTGTCATAATATCGTTTTAATTCTCTATATTTTTTACCGCCGCATTTTACACATAACTGAGTTTTCCTCTGACTCCAACACCACATTGCACACACGGTTTTGGTCCTAGACTACCATTTTTAACGCTTTGCATATGGTAGCAGCAGAATTCATTCACGCATGCTCTGTTACAAGGAGAAGTATATCCGATTTTGAGCCAAATACATCGATTCTTTGTTTTAATCATTATATATATATACTAAAATTCAATTTAAATATTTGTCTTAATTATAATATGGAGGAATTATCCATCACTGAGCCTTCCGCAATCTCGGCAGGAACTAGATTTGATCTTGACAGACTATCAGAATATAAATTTAGTGTTTCGATGCAAGATCTAGCTTTAACAAATGAGGATATAACCAAACGTATCCGTGAAGCCAAGAAAGAATTTCATGACGATGGTGCGGCTCATGTGTGGTCAACATTCAGGATCGGAAATATTGTCGATACTATAATGAATGACAAACGAGGAAGAGTAATTATTAACCACCTTGATGTTCAAAAATATTTTATTTTAATAAAATTTATTGTAAGGACAGATGACGATACTTGGATTATTCGTGACAAGCGTGATCCAGTCCGCATACAGTCGGGAAATAATATTGTTCTCTTGAGTAATAAATCCAAGCCCGGAATACTGACTGGTATCGACAAACCGTATTATGAACTAGAGTACCCTGTGACTGCGGTTGTATATGCACTATATCCATTGAATGATAAACCTAGCGTTGCGGATCTCAAACCGATGAGACTGTCAGAGTCAAGAATAAACTGTGTAGCTGAACGAGTTACAGAACATTTCACAAATGCGATACGTGGTAATGGTTTAACGGATTTACGACGTAAAAAATAAATACACGGGAAGAAGCAGTTAAAGATACTGGAGCATCTATTAAAGATGTTGCTGAATTGGGAAAGCTATTAAAATTTCCAATAATAGTGAAGACGTTAACCGGAGAGATTTTATATAAATCAAAATATGAATCAAGAGGAGCTTCGATAGATATTATTGATCATAATGCGCATGCATGGACTATGGCAGTAACAATATTTCCACGAGACAGAACGGTTAAATTTTATGATGGTCATATATTTGATTTTATCAGGAATATATCAGGAATATCAGTAAAAGTGACCCTGTATTTGTTTGGTTATTTCAAAGTTCAGAATATGATCATTATGATCAGTTTGTACGGCCTGGTGGGGATATTTATCGTGCAGAATCTCTTCATGAAGAAATGGAACATCTTGCGCTGAAATATACTTCTGACGATGTCAAAGTTAGACAATTACTGAATAATTGTTTTACCGTTCCATCAGTCGCTGCTCACTTTGCTCAAGAGAAAAATTTATGGAAACCGACACGATTGGAATTTCTTGAAGATGTCCAGAAAAGTTGTATAGAATATGGACACGGTGGATTATGGAATACTAAATACAAGTATAACGACGTTATCTCCGTTGACGTCGTAGCATGTTATCCTGGAAGTTTTCTTGGATACGGAGAATGTTCTGAATACTTTAAGAGATTTGGACATCCATCACACGAGATGACCAGAGTTGCGATGAACGGACCCTTACCAGATTTTGACTTAACCGGATTCGCATATATAGAATCATTCGAGTTTACAGAAAATCTCCATCCAATTACTTATGTTTGGTTTGGAAGACATTTTTCAGAAAAATGTTGGGTTCCAATAGTACTATTACGATATATACTTGATGTTAGAATTTTAATATCTTTACAGGTGAGTGAAGCAATTATATCGTATCGGTCACAGAAGCAAGTTTGGTTACAAAAACCGGATAGATTTAGTATTGATTATGCCAGGAAAGAATTTCCTGATCTCAATGAAGATGACATTATTAAAATTACTAATAATATACGTAAATGCAGGGACGAGCACGATGAGATACTTGCAAAAGATCTTGGTAGAAAGATAATCGGTAAATTTACACAAGGAAGATCATACGACCATAAACGACACTGTACAAGATTAATTATGGACGATGCTGAACTCGATTTTATAATCGCTGATACAACGGAAAGAAACACATTTATAAATCGAAGTAATGCTTATTTATCAGACGGAACCAAACTAGGTACAATTGTAAGCTATATTGATGGTGACTCACCGCAATTTACTCATTTAAGATCTTCAATGCTAGCCTACGTTTCGATAAATCTACTGTCTATGATAAATAGATTTCCTCGTTACGCTGTCAGAGTTGCTACGGATTCGTTCTACATAAATAAAAAATATACGGATTTGTTAAAACCGCTACTTGGTAATGGTGAATGGGGATCATGGAGAATAAAACAAGAAAATATACTTAGTTATTCTGAATCTGCCGACGTTGAAATTAAGGAAATATATTACAAAAATAATAATCAAGCATCAAAGTCATCAGCACCATCTGTATATGATCCTGTTGCTAGACATAAGACTGTTTATCTTAACGGATGCGGTGGTTCAGGTAAAACAACTCGTGCGATTAAATTATTCCTGAACAACCATTCAGATATAATTGTTTTGACACCGACACATAAACTCGCCAGAGAAATAAATGAACGAGGAGTAAAATCATGTCCATATCATAGTTTCTTTAGATGGTGCGGCGACACATGGACTCCTGAGCGAATGGGTGAGAAATATATACCTAAATATATTAGCTGGGACGAGATAGACACGGTACCGTTAGAAATATTAAAAATATTCCTTGATTGGTTATTGACTAAAAATACTGCTGTAATAATGTGTGGCGATCATGGTCAACCACCACCCTTTATTGGTCAATCTCCACATGAATGGCTGAAGAATAATGTAGATTATCATGAAGAAATAAATGATGATCATAGAGCTATTGATGAATCGCTGATAGAATTTAAAAGGTTAATCAGACTACAGCCAGATAAAATACAATGTGAGATAATGCGTAAAGTAATTCCAGAAACTACTATGAATGATTTTTTGAATTTATGGAGACCTGCTGATTTGATAGTCGCAAGTAGAAAGATAGTTCGTGATAAACTGCAGGAGAAATTATTTATGTTACATAAAGAAAAGTTTTCAGATCTACCTGTACCATTATGTTATCGCCCAGCAGATACTCGACGACAGAATATTGAAGTTGAAATTCCTGGTGGTGGGATACAAAATCTTGTCTTGAATGATATTGTTTGGTTGCTGTTGATGTTGTTGAGAATGCGCTGAGTATGGATAAATCTCCATGGACGTTAGGATACGCTATAACGATTCACTCATCACAGGGATTAACTATTTCTGAGACAAATATCTGGATTGTCGATGATCGGATCGAATGGTCAAATTTAGTCTATCTCGCAGTTTCTCGAGTCAGAAGAATATATCAACTAGATAGGGTTATTATAAATTTTACAGAAAATAATGATCAAACTGTTAGCAATGACGTAATAAGAAAAAAACTATCTGGTTATAAGCAATGTGACAAAAAAAATAAGCGTGACTTTGATATTGATACTGAATTTATTATAACACTACAACAACGACAGAATAATAGTTGTGCAAGCTGTAACTGTAATATGTTGTGGCAATATTCGAATAATAATCCAAGACAATTTACCGTAGACAGAATTAATAGTGATCTTGGTCATACACGTGATAATGTGATGCTGACCTGTCTTGAATGTAATCGACGTAGAGGTGCTAATTTACATAAGTGAAGGTGGTGGTAATTGTGTGTCTTTAGGAATTACTTGTAATTGTTCACGTACAAATCCACGTTGAGGAGCCGTCGAATCCAGCCTGTAGATTGGAGGTCTACCAGTGGATCTTACCACGCTAGAAATTGTATGTGTAGTCACACTCCAGATAGGATCGGTTGATCTTCTTTTACCACCTTCAAGTTCACCAGGTTCATATAAATATCTTACAGTTACATTACCTAATACTGGTTGAGAGAAAGATTCACGTCGTTGTATTGGTATGTATTTTTTTGTGATCGCATTAGAAGGTTTCATGGAAGTTGTACGAGTAATTTCATTATTTAACGCAGCTATCACACCTGGTAATCTTGCAACCCATTCACGAGATCTCTCACCGGACTTAAAGTCAGTAGATATTTCCATTGCGTATTGATATCCAAATAACCGCTCAGCAAGTGTTCGATTAAATCGTTCAACGATTGCTTGATCACGATGAATTTCAGTGTGTCCTCGTCTGATTTTAACGTTATGTTTCTTCATCAACGATAATACTGCACCAAGAAATTCTTTGCCAGGATCAACTTGTAATAATTGTGGCCATCGTAGACCACCACGTTGATAAATTCGCTCAAACGCAGATGCAACTTCAGATGCTGTCTTTGTTGATAATGGTTCCGCTTCCTTATATCTACTTGCAACGTCAACGACAGACAATGCGTATTTGTATATGCGTGATTGACGTCTACCAATTTTAATGGTGTCATGTGATAAAATAAAATATCTGCTTGATGAACTTCATTAGGGGTGCTGACATCAAAATGTGCGTACTGAATTTTTTAGGTGGTGGTAGATAAATTTGCCATATTGCCTGTCGTGCTAACCACGCAGCAGCAACAGAACGTGAGACTTTTGCTGCTTCAGCAAGTTTAGTAATCGCTGCTCTGCCTCTCCAATATCCTCTTGGGCTATAATAAATGGACTCCATTATAATAGTTATATAATTAATTACCAGCCCCTAGCATTATTTTACCTTTCATGGCAGTTTTTACTAGAAAACTAGCGAGTTTTTCTTTGACAGATTTATTGGGTATATAATTTAATGCGTGAATTAATTTTACATCTGCGAGATGCCGTTGTTGTAAATCATTACTTTTATACGCAACGTTATGAACATGATACGCTTGATCAATCTTATTTATTGGATACTCTCCAAGTCTTGGTTGATCTTGATCATCAAGTAGGATATCATGTCGAGTTCCAGGACCACAATAATTATATCCAGGAAGTTGTTTCTCACCTGGGTATTTAGCCCATGGAGCTCCTGGTAATTTCCCTAATGAAGCGGCGATATCTCCACCTGTCTTTGATGAAATAAATTTGTATTTTTTTTGTACCACATTTCACTCACTTGCCTGTAATTGCACGTCTTTTAGTTTTCGTTGTTATTGTTGTTAATCCAGTGGTGGACGTGGGTGCTCTGCATCGAACACAATATAGATCCATGTTATTTATTATATGGATATAATTGACTTTTCAGCGACACGAAAACAAGAACCAGTAAAACACCATCCAGCACTACCAAATTCTATTAGAATGATTATAATAGGCCCATCTGGATCAGGCAAAACACAATTATTACTTAATCTAATAATGAGATGGCTGAAGTGGGATAAATTATATTTGGTAGCGCCATCTGTAGATGATCAGAGGTGTTATGAAGTACTTAAAGATTTTAATAAAAATGCAAACTTATTGGACGAAGACGGAGACGATATTATTGATTTTATCACCGATATTGATGAAGCTCCATCTGTAGATGACCTAGATGGATTTATTAATAATCTCGTAGTATATGATGATGTGATGCTGGACAAACAATCAAATCCAGCTAGAATATTTTCCAGAGGCAGACATAAAAATACTGACGTGATTTATGTTACTCAGCGATATACACAAATACCTAAAGTGATCAGAGATAACTGCAATATTTTGGTTGTGTTTAATGGAGTAGATAATTATACTTTACAAAACATTTATTATGCTTGGTGTTCAAGGGATATGGATATGATCAAGTTTAAAAACTTATTTTCAAAAGCACAAGCTGTTCCGTTCGGATTTATTACAATAAATTTACATGACCCAAGATCTAGATATCGTATAGGTCTGGATAAAATCTCTGGTTAATTTATAGCAGCAGGGAGGGTGTGAAAAACAACCAAGATTGAGTGACCCGGTAAGTAAACGAGTCGCATAAAAATCTAAAAAAATAAGTCAACGATAGAGTAACAAAAATGAGCTAACCCAAACGATTTATTATCCGTTTTCAACCGTATGGAAATAATCTCGGTTAGAGGCTTCAGTTTAACGTTATTGACATTGTTTTTTCAGCCTTCGTAGGAACCTTATGTTTTAGACAAATGACGATTCAGACAAGTGGTCTGTTCACCGTCCCTGCTGCTCCAGAATTATTCGTTAGTCACGTTTTGCAGGTAATACCTTTCATTTAATGCATTATCTGTATAGTCTCTGATTACTATGCATCTCAATAAGATAAGTAGCAATATTGGTAGTAGTATTGGTATCAGTATTTGCAGTAGTATTAGTAGACGTATTAGTAATAGTATTGGTAGTATTATTTTTAGTAAAGTTGGTAGTAGTGTTAGTAGTATTACTGGTACAGGTATTAGTAGTAACAGTATTGATCGTAATAATAGTATTATTAGTAGTAGTATTGGCATTAGTAGAAGAAAAAAAAAACAAAAACATTAAATGTAGCTTTTGAAAGTTAAATTAGCAGAAGCCAAAGGACAACGTCAGTATTGGCGTTTAAGGTAGCAGCAGCAAGTGTACAATTTATAACGAACATTTTGTCTCGAAGTGGCAGCTACAGTTGTATAGTAACAGAAATTACAGCAGCATGAATATTAATAATAGTAGCAGTGGTAGTTGTAATTCTAATAGAGGTAGAAGAAGAACAAGCAGTAGTAGTGGTGGTGGTAGTAGTGTCTGATGGCTACTAGTAGTACTAACGGAACTGGAAGAAATAGTGTCAACATTACCATCAGCGGGTTATTGCCTAGGGGAAATAACTGAGTTAAGAATGCATAATGAACCCGTTTGTTATTTCCCCGATCACTCTCTAAAATAAGATTTACTTTGGGAAATCTACGAAAATCAAGCAAAAGCTGTACAAGTTGGCTATTTACCGCCGAGGCAAATGGGGCAAAATTTATTGTACAAGTTATTCCCGTGAATCTGTTAGGGTTCTAGACTGGGACTGGAATGCTCATTAATGAGACACTGCTGCTCCTAAACACCGACCCAGAAATTCAGTTATTTACAAATCATCACAATTATCTACAAAATGAAACAGGTATCACTTGTGACAGCATATAAATGTTCATTTTACAATGTACATGTGAAATGAATATTTTAACTCTTTATTTCACAATAGCTTTTTCTGATAAACATAGCAACCAAAAAAACTACGAATAGCTTTAACCGTAAAATTTAACCTTAACGACAAGTGTGTGCTTGGTCTGTAGAATTACAGTTAGATTCTTGCAGATAATTAAGTAGTCCCCTTCCGTCTGGAAGGAAAACAGCAGTTCCATAAAACGAAAAGAATTTGAATTAGTTTTCTCAGAGAATGCCACATTTCGTAACGCTGATTGTCTAATAGAGAGATGGCAGATTGCGAATAAATTGATTGTGCAGATTATGCATACAAGTTTTCTTCCATGTTGGTTTTTGTTTAATAGCTTACACGTTTTCACCAAAACATGATGCGTTATGGGTGTATGCCTCCATTATTTTGATACTGCTACGGACTTATTTCTTGACAAATTTGCACATGAAAAACAAAACCTAGAAACTTAAATGTATCTTAAAATTAAAACGATCGTATTAGACATTACCTTTGTGAGTGTATGGTGGTGTAGCTGTCTAGCTTTGTAAAGAAAACCATAAAAAAAAGAAAAAAGTCCGTTATGTTTTAAAATTAATAAAAGTCCTTTATATTTTGTTAAATTTCATATTTTCTTCACAGTTATTAGATATTAATCTAGAAAGTAAGCTTTAAAAACAATAGTTTTGAAACGAAATTTGGATCTTGATCTGTGTGTGTGTGTGTGTGTGTGTGTGTGTGTGTGTGTGTGTGTGTGTGTGTGTGTGTGTGTGTGTGTGTGTATGGTTTTAACGTAGCATTAAAAGAAATTTCAGTTATATCGCTATGATGTCTGTAATGTGGCAGTTTATAGTGATGTCTAGCACTGGGACAACATGCTGCAGACATGTAGCATGATGTTCCACCCAGTCACATTATTCTGACACCAGGCCGACCAATCCTAACACTGACCTCTTAATGCTGAACGCCTAGCGAGGCAGCTATTAGTACCATTTTTATAAGTCTTTGGTATGACTCGGAAGGTGTCCGAACCCGCGACCTCCCCCGTCCGACACGGACGCTCTAACCACTAGGCCACCGGAGCGGTATGACAAAAATCCTAGAAAATTAAATGTATCTTAAAATGAAAACAAACGTATTATGTATTATTACTTTCTCGAGTGTATGGTGGTGTAGTTGTATTACGTTTTATTCAGTATTACGTTTTGAATGTATGATGTCATTGTCTTACTTTGGCTTGGCAAAGAAATAAAAATGAACCAAAACGCCATTATGTTTACAAATTAATAAGACTTTTTTTTGTTAACTTTCACATTTATTGACAGAATTATGATGCTAATCTGGAAAGTGCGCAGAAGGCATAATACTTTAATAATGAAATTTGGATCTCACGCCTGATACTAAAAGTTGTTCCCTTATGATCCCATGCGTCATAGATCTTAGGGTCATTATATTCCATGTTAGGTTTTAATTATCGTCGATTGAATACCATTGACACAGCATCACACCAGTTTGAGGAATATACTTATGGGTAAGTCATCTTACACTGAGGGCCCTTGTCCCTTTGTTAAGGCATTCATTACCATGCCTGCACGCACAATGTTCATTTAATTTCTATATCCTTTATTGCAAGAATCAACACATAATAAATACATAAATTGTAATAACAGTTTATGTAACAAAGAAAATTGCAATTTGCACAAAAACATCACAGAATCATTTGGAACACGTTGTCAGTAATAAATACCAATATAGTGTTATTCGTTACGAATTTGTATTAAAAGATGTGTGCATTATTTTTGATCTTGTAATAGGTACGAAGATATGTTCGTGTATTTTGCCAGATTGACTCTGAAAAAAAAATGATATTTTGAAGAAATAGGAAAGAAAAATCATGAAGATAAAAGAAGAATTATTAAGACAGAGAAAGAAAGAAGTGATCAAGATATTATTATATCTCTTAATTTCATTGGACAAAAAATGTATCCTACGTCGTCTCCCAGCCGATAGTGTACGTGAAATTCCAGTGTACGTGATAGAGGACAGCTTAGAAATTATATTGGTCAATATTTACGTTGTAGGTCACGACACATTAACGGTCCTAATCTGTTGTCAATCAAAGAGGTTTATTCACGCTGGGATGAAATTCAGGATATAATGTTTGCCGATTCATATTTCGTGAGACCCTTTATTCCTAGTGATTCATGAGTAGGCATGGGGTGGATTACAGGTGCTCGATTGCAATTATGATAACTATTAAATATTGTCTGGCACTAATGATTAAGATTACGACTACTATTGCTTTGTATATTTTGTTAACTTTTTTGTTCTGGGCAGATAAACATCGTATAACTGAAAAGCAAACAATTTTAACTCAACGTAAAGTACTTGACTTCTATATTCATCTTAGTAATTAGACTTCTGCGCAGAAATTACAGTTTTTGAAGTCTACTTCACTGCTAAATTAAAAGTGAAAGAGTTGCTAGTTGAACATGAAATTTTTAATTACCAAATGGTCACCTAAAATTATAAGAGACAGTATAGTTTTCGAAAAATTAGTTTGTATTTTGGCCACCTAAAATTGCCCATTCCTTATTGTAACAGTCAACGTCCATGATCTCTTGTTTATGAAAACTCTCCTTATTCTTACTATTATTAAAAAATATAATCAGTGAATGTTGTTGTTGTTGTTGTTGTTGTGGGGCTTAACGCCATTTTTCAGCACACGATAGGCTATACATGGCGGCCAGTAATGGTGGAGGAAGAAACCGGGAAATCCGCGGAAAGAACCACCGACCCACGAGAAGCTACTGGCAAGCTTTCTCACATATCCACATTCGCCGAATCTTAGACTCGAACCAACGCAGATAGAGGTGAGATGGCAGTGATCCGTAACGGACAGCGCTTTAGACCACTCGGCCACTCGGGGCCCCAATCAGTGAATGTTTGGTTGTAATTATTTGTAATCATGCTTAAACTATGCCATTGTACTGCCAATGAAGGACGATTACGATTATAGAGCTTCTGAAATCAATGATTACGATTATGATTACGATTGCAGCTAACACTGTAAAAATTTCGAATACAGCCGTAATCAGCCCCATGCCTGTTCGTCGGTCAGCAACAGTCAGTTGAAATTGGGGTACTATATTTGAAAAGGATCATCCACTTATTGATATACATGTACACATAAACATAGAAATCAGAAGGGCGCCTTATATATATGCCGCCTTATATATATATATATATATATATATATATATATATATATATATATATATATATATATATATATATATATATATATATATAGATAGATAGATAGATAAATAGATAGATATACACAACGTACAAATGGAGAAGTCACATTTATTCCATTCCCGAAAGATACACGAAACTTCGATGGTTAGTGGATTGGACAAGGGCACAATTGGTAATGACCGCATGTTTGTATGGTCAAAGGGATGTAGAAATGCACGTACCCTCGATATATTGAGGAAATAATGATGCGAAGAAAATAGAGATTGAAACAAATCTCTTACAATGAACATGTCTAAAATATCGGTGGAGAACCTCCTCACTCCAGGTTTTGTTGTTGTTCTTGTTGTTGTGGGGCTTAACGCCATTTTTCAGCACACGATAGGCTATACATGGCGGCCAGTATTAATGGTGGAGGAAGAAACCGGGAAATCCTCGGAAAGAACCACCGACCCACGAGAAGCTACTGGCAAGCTTTCTCACATATCCACATTCGCCGAATCCTAGACTCGAACCCACGCAGACGGAGTTGAGATAGCAGTGATCCGTAACGGAGAGCTCTTTAGACCAATCGGCCACTCGGCCCCCCCCCCCTCAGGTTTTGTTGTTTTGTTGTGTATGTTTTTTCTTCTGTAGGAAGAACTGGACAAGATATTGCAATATTTTATAGTTTTTGAAAATTGACATATTAGTATTGGTTTGTCTCAAAATTAATGTATAATCGTCTCGATCATTCGGAGGGTTTTGTGACTTTTTCAAATTAAATACATTTTACTTTTGTTGGCTGTTTTGGTAAAGTTTTTACCGATATATTAAATTTAAAATTGTCGCAATTCCTTGATGACAATAAATATCTTTATGTGACACCAGCTGGATTCTACAATCGACGCTATCTTTAATTGTACAGCCTTATTGAATTTATTAGACATTGGAAAAAGAAACGTTTAGGTAATTTTGTTGATGTTAAAAGTGTCCTTGATAATGTATGGAGAGTTGCATTATGGCATAAATTGTATTAGATAGGCACCAGTGGAAATTGTTTTCATGTTATATTAAATGTTTGTAATGAAATCAAATCGTTTATCTGAAACATTACTGAATGTTCTGCTTTTATTCTCATACGATGAATGTGTTAAAAAGTTAAAAAATTTTCCATTGTATTTATCATAATGATGGAGCACTGTGTAGAAGGAATTGTGAATGAAACTTTCAATAACATTTTAATCACACTTTCATCGCCATTTAAAACATGTTTCTTAGGTATCAATAATCCTCTTGGGAAATACTTTGTCTACTGATATTTTGCATGTTATTTACTATGTTGTACTAGGGGACCTGACCTTGTTTACAAGTTATAATTTTTTTCTAAACAAATGAATTGGATGGGAAAATGACCCTCATTCTTGTTCTGTTATTGTCTTTATTTTTATATAAAGGTAGTGATAAATATAATTACTCATTCCTATCTTAACATCCAAAGTAGAATCAATGTTTTAGTTGTTTTCAGTTTTAATTTGGATGATTTTAATTATTTAAATTATTTACTGGAATTCACTGGATATTGCAAATTCTAATACTTTCGAATCAAATCACTATATTGAATTCATTTAGAGACCTTTCAAATTATATTATTCTGGAACATTGCCACATGCAAGATTGGAATTCATTGAAAATATCACTGGAATTCATTCGGCCTTATTTACTTTTTACTTGTGATAGCACTTTAGGACTGATTCGGATTAAATTCACAAGTTGTTAATTCCTTTAAAGTTTTCAATTTATATTAAAGAGTAATAAATTATTTGTTGAAATTTACTAAACTTGTTGGTTTTTGCTCTTTTGTATAACTTAGTTTAAGACCATACTTGTAACAATATATAAAACTAAAAATATAAACATTCTAAAAGTGCAGCAAAAGAGTTTGACTCACTATGTAACTATTTTATGATTGAATTTTGTAATTGTCGGGTGGACATTTAAGCCATTATTTGAGAATTTATTGATATTTTTTTCATGTCATCTCTCTCTCTCTCTCTCTCTCTCTCTCTCTATATATATATATATATATATATATATATATATATATATATATATA